>JABUQX010014714.1:52500-70000 GCA_015478945.1 Trachelipus rathkii
TATATAGAAAAAAATCCTATAAGGATAAAGCTAATATGTTATTGTATTACATATTCTCAAGATGCTTATATAAATATTCTTATATATACCCATTTTGCTTAGTATTGATATATATTCCAGTGCTAAATGTCGGCCTTCTGTTCTGCGTTCTTCCACACTCATTTTCAGACAACATCTTTAGAGATACACCTTTTATCCACATATCATATACACATGCTTAGATCCTCGCTCCTCTTCTAGACAATATTCATACAGCGCACCCTATCCCTATAAAATCCCTATGTGTGGGGAAAAAATTCCCACAGGGTACGTTCTGCGTGTCGTAGGAAGGCGACTCATAGGTGACGTGGTAGTTAGGTGGTCTGCCATTACACCTATCTTGCAGAATGCTAATGCATGCTCGGTGAGAAGTCGTGATTAGCCTTAATGCGGCCTTCGTGTCTTTCCAGCAAAAATGTATTTCAATCGTATGGGTCATGGATGTTCAGAGGAAAATGTCGAGGAAGAAGGGGAGGTGATAACGTATTTAGAAAGGACAAATTTGATTTGTTTAAGAAAGAGAATTTGATAAAAGGAACGGTGAAAATGAGTGGTGTGGTGTAAATGTGTTTGTGTTGTGTTGGAAAGGAATGAGAGGGGGATAGAAGATTGCAAAATTCTGATGTGACTTGTGGTAGAAAGCGATGGTAGATATTGTGTGTGTGAGTACTAAATTCTAATGGTTAAATTAGTTTGAAAAGGTCAAAAATTGTTGTTTGCGACATATGTCCATCTAGATGGTAATGTTGTGAGTTACAAATTCTAATAGTTAGAATTTTAGTTGAAAAAGGTCAAATTTGCGTGGTTTGCGACCAGGGGTGAGTCGTTTCAAAAATTTTCGACTCCGGACTCCGACTCACTCTTGAAAATAACCCGTAACTCCGACGCGACTTCGGACTCTTGACCTCTTGAAATATATTACCGACTCCGACTCCGACTCTCACCCTTTTGAAAAATTACCGACTTCGACTCCGGGACTCCACCTCTAGAAAATTATGCTATCTACATTTAATTACTGAGAGTATAATATATTATTATTATATATTTGTATAATATATATATTATTATATATATATATACTATATATACTATATATATATATATATATATAATTATATATATATATAGCTATAGTAAAATATATTATAGTAATAATTTATAAATATATATTAATTATAATATAATTATATATTATTATAATATATATAAACTAAATATCATTTATATATCATATTTATAATATATAATCTATAATTATAATATTATTATATATATATTAATATTAAGTGAATATATAATATATATATATAGTATTCTATATTTAGTATAGTTATATATATATATATATAATAGTTATATATATATAAATAATAATATATATTATTATATATATAACTATATAATACTATATATATATGTATATAATATATATATATACCTATTATACATATATAATTTTGCATGAGGGTATGTTTTATCTGTGTTAATGTATGGAGTGAGACTATGGTTTGGAATAAGAGGTATAGATCTAAGTACAATATGTTCAGATAGACAATCTATAGGGCGTGTTAGGTGTGAGAAGAATAGAAACAGTAGTGATAAATGGAGAAATGACGTATTAGAATGTATGGGTGGGGTAAATTAAAGAAATAATGAAAGGGAACAAAATATATAAGTGGAAAGGAATGGATAAATAGTCGGTGGGTTAAGCGATGTAATGTGGTGAGGTTCGGGAAATCGACCGGCTGGGATACCAAAGTAAAAGTGGATGAGTCAGTAACAGAAATGCTGAGGAGTAAAATGTAGTATGGCAGAGGCGATAGTAAAGTGCAATAGTGTGTAATGGCGGGTTTGGTGAAAAGAATTTAGTGTGGCACCTGGGCCAAGGGATTAACCCACATTGAAACAGAATGCCATACGTAGGGTATCCGTCGCTGTCCTTGAAGCTCTAAATGTTAATTCTGAATGCCGAGAGTTCCCTTCACTAGAAAGTATAAAAGGGCACTAGGTAAGCGAGCTTCTTATGACTTTCGTCTTATTTTTCTAATTCTTTTCGTGTTTCTAGTGCATGCTTTCCACCTACCCCATCTGATGGGAGAGAGATGTGGGTGATGATGATATGATTGTAGTTATATTATTACTAATATATATATATTTATATATTATCTATATACTATATTATATTATCTCACCGATATATATATATATATATAAATATAATATATATATATTATATATAATACTATTATCTATAATATATATATATATTAATATATAATATATATAATAAGATATATATGTTATATTATAATATATATATATATTAGCCGCATAGCAAAATAAAAAATTTAAGGAATATTTAGTGAAAATTATATAAATATATAATATAGTACTATTATATACTATAGTATAATATTATACTAAAAATGCTACTCATCTTATATTATAATAATATGTAGATATATATATCATATATATAATAAATCTAACTTATAAGTAATTTTTTTTCCCTTTAATATATATTTTATATATAATGTATATTATACTATATGGTATTTGTAATTATATATATAATAGATATAGTATATATTTAAATGTATATATATATAATTATATATATACTATATTTCTTATTATTATACTATATATCATATGTGGAAATCATTTGCTCCAAAATTCCGCTTGCTATCATGTAGAACACTTGACAGTAGGCAAAAATATCGTCCGCTGTTGCGATAAGAATAATTATAAACTTATCAGGAATTTGCCTTATATATTACATATATTATATATATATAATATTCATATAATCCTAATAAGTAACTATATATATTATAGTAAATATTATATATATTATATATGATTATATATTATTTCTCAATAAGGAAATAAAATTTATAGCTAAAACAACAAATCTTCGAAAGTAAAAAAAAAATCTTAATTCTGTTCAATTGCGAGATTCTTAATTTGACCCCCTAACAACAAAATAAACTTCCTTCGTTATATGTGACGCTATGATGAACACTCATTAAAGCAGTTCTGACAAGATTTTCTTCTCATGTAGATTGAAAAGTTTGCTTTGAGCCTTTCAGAGTTAGTCGTAAATATTGCTTTATGGTTCACATTTGAGGGTGTTAAATGCTAAAAAATCTTACCAACTAATATGACTGCCACATATCAAAATTTATTTCCAAACTCCATAAGTTTGGATTAGATGTCAAGGTATAGTATATCTTTATAAGATTAGCTAAGTATATATTTTTGATTCGCGAACTATCTTCTCTAAGCAGGTTTGAAAAGCATCTCAGAATATACATTGTAAATTGCCTATATCTCTTTCATTTAATAGATTCTACAAGTAGCAATTATTAATTTTTCATATCAGAACGCTCTCTGCAACTTCTAAATGTTGAAACTGTTCGTTAATATTTCTTGAAAACCTTCTAACAAACATTTATACATTGTCCAATATGGATAAGAGCCTCACGTTGCTTCACTAATTATCAGATGCAACTGTAAATTCCACTTTTTCAAAGAGGTTTTGAGATTATAATACTTAAAGACATAAATAAATAACTTATAGCAATTTGCTTTTGCTTAAAGGTTAATTCTAGATCTAGTTTTTTTTTTATAAAAAAGTTAAGATCTTTGATTCCATTTGAAGCTCCTCTTAAGCTTAAACAATGCTTTAAAAATTCATTAGGTCGTAACAATCCAAATTTTCCACCTACCTTGTGTCGCCATTCGTGAGAGCTTTGTCCATTTTGTGTATCTGGGAAAATCTGCTGTTTTTTTCTTTTAAAATAGTAGTCGACCTGGCAACTAACATAGCATTAAGTTGGCATTCGATATGTCCATCGAAGTTTTTAATGAGTTGTTTACTCACATCGAATGTGAAACAGTGATGAAAATCTAACGCCGCTGATATTTTCGACAGCTTAAAACACCTCTAAAAAATTTCTCATTGCTTTTACACATTCATATCGTTGGTCCAATGTCAGAAATAATATATATCAAAGTTCGTGTATTACCTTCAGATAGAGATTAAGGAACAGAACCGTAGAGGCAACATGACTATCGAGACTGTCGCAGTCACTAATATTTAACAAAAACATCCACTGTGACCTTCGTTAAATCTTAACCAAGTCCTAAGGCGGCCAATTTCGTAACGAAGGTCAATATATATAATTAGGCCACTACTATAGGAGTAAAATCTTTATCTAAGATATGCTAACCACAATACAGCTTTAATAACTTTATTTGTGATACTGGTAACTACAACATGCGGTTTACTTTAATTAACCTAACTAAAACCTCCACTTGCGCGTCAGAATTATTACTTATATGATGCAACAACAATCATATACCTATCATTCACTTTCTTTATGCAAGTAGTCACACTTAACAAAAACCCTCCTCGGAACATTCAAAAAATTTAAAACACTATGAAACAATGAGTTCAGTGAGACAATACTTATACATGGGCTTAAGTTGTCTCGAATCATCTGTAGGTACATATTTTATAGACCCTTGTATCATGTTCCCATATTCACTGAGATATTTGAAGGGCATAATGCATATGAAGAAACGAATCTGCATGTCGGAGCGAGAGAGAAGAGGGCATTCGAAGGTGTGGAGTGTTGCGGAGAGTTGGAGGGAAGCAAGAGATGAAGACTGAAACTATACAAACAGGGTTTAAAAGTAAAGAGGAATTGAGGAGGGATGGAATGATGGTGAGAAGGAGGATGTGAAGTCGGTAATATGCCTTGCAATTATCTCGGAGGTGTTTTTTACAAGAAGAGGAAGTGGTAAGAGATCGCAGAGAATGAAAAAGATGGATTACATGACAAGCGTAAACCCGCATATAAGAATAAAAACATCGATAGAGTTAAAAAAAATGATGGGTTTAAACAGTCATACTGACTCCACACTGCTGTAAGTGCGGAAATATGGACACAAACAAGAGAAGACGAGGAGAGTATAATTAAGCGCGCGGAGATGAGTGGATATTAAGAACTTTGATTAGAAGAGTCAAGAGAGGACAGATAAGAATGAACTTATTAGCAGAAGTATAGGTGTGAAGAAGAATGACACCGAAGGATGGATGTGGGGAGATTTGAGATGGTGGGAATCTGGCAGAGGATAGAGCCGGAGAGACATGCGAAAGAGATGAGAATGGACACCAGAGGGGAGAAGACCAAGGGGAAGACCGATAGAAGAGATGGGCGGAATCGGTTGAGGACTCTCTGTAAAATGTCAGGATACATATGAGCGCGCTGAGAGAAGAGAATAGTGCGGAGAGGAAAACGTTCTGAGAAAGATGCTTGCATGGCTGACAGGAATGAAGAACCTTCCTGGTTAGAGGAAGGAAGAAAGAAATATAATATATTATATATATTGGATATACTATTATATATATATATATATATATTATATTAATCATTACTATATATATATATACATATTATATTATATTGTTAATATTAATATTATATACCGTATACTTATATATAGATTATATATATCATCTCACCCTCATAATATCTCATATTAATTATGCTGTCATAAATTACTGCCATACTATGTATATACAGCACAATAATATATATATATATATAATATATTAGTATATCTATATATAATTATATTATATATATAGATATTATATTATATATATATAATATATATTATATATATGGAACATTAGCCACTTTACAACTAAGAATCTCACCAACTCAACATTGTTTTCCTTCAAATGCAATCATTAAACAATTATACTATTGTTGCCGGTTAACTATTATTTTTATATTCAAATTAAATTATAATTAAGAGTTATTCAAGCCATCAAAAATTTTGATATAAATTTAATTTAGGGATAGTGGGTCTACGCGATCAGTATATATATATTATATTATTACTCTGAATAGTATATATTTATTATTATATATATAAAAATATATATATATATATATATACCTATATATACTAGTCATATATTATATATAATAAATATAATATATTATATGAAAACTTACTACATTACTAGTTACATGAATTACTCTAATTATCAATCTTACTCATGTGAATCGATAGTTCTTAAAAACTAGAGCATCTGCAGGTTTCTCCTTCATTTTCCTCTTGGTTCTGATTTTAATGCAAAGAGCAGAAAAAGCAGTTCTACGCTAACTTGCGTTGGAGGTACAGCAATATTCAGCTCTGTACATCTGTCTTGATACTCTTCGAATTTACAATAAAATTTTTCAACTTCTTTCAGTGCAGCAAAAGAATAAATTTATTTAAAGTTATGGAATTATGGTTACAAGGATGGAAGACCTTGGACTTTTTCTTGAGCCATCCGACTTCTTCGACTAAAGTTCTTCAAATACTAGATAGCTTTTCATCACTAATCTTCTGAAATCTCTGAAAATGCTGAGAATGTACGTAACGGAGATAGTTTAGTTTCATCACTTACAATATGCTTAGATGTATCTCTAACACTAACTTCTTTTACGCAATCTTTAATACAAATGGCCACATTGCTAAAGTTGCAGATTTACTTTGGTGTTGTTTCATTCAGTTAAAGTACTTACCTGTACGATTTGGATCATATAAACATCAGCTAGTATTAAATATTCATGCAATGAGAAAATTCTACTTCCTACCATGGAGTCTTTATTTCCTTCATCTAAATATAGAATAGTATAAGGTTGAATATTATTAGAATATATCAAATTAAACAATAAGGTGCTGCGTTAAAAATTCTTCGAAGTGTAATTTCATTTTTGTGATGTGCGAATCAAAAGATCAAAAACTGCATGAGTGATTGAAGTCATTTCATAGAGTCAACAAATTTATAACTTTGTCAGTTTAAAAATTTTCCGACTCCAACTCAATCTTGAAGTAACGGACTCCGACCTCTTAAAATTACCCGGATTCCGACTCACCCTCTTTCAAAGTTACGACTCCGACTCGTGACCTCACCCTTCCTTCAAAAAACTACCGACTCCGCGATAGACTTTCCGAACTCGACTCCGAACTCTTGTTGCGGAATATGGTCCATCTGAAGGTAATTTGAGTATGAGTGCATTTCTGGATAATCTGAATGTGATTGGAATGGGGTGAGTAACGAGATTCTGTTCATTTGCCACATATTTGCCCACCCAAGGATTTTTTCTTTTTTTCAACACTCACGAGCAGAGCCCTATTCAAGGAGGGGTGTGTAGTGCGCTCAAAGTTCATGGCGATCGGAATGAGTTCCAGGATGATACTAGAAATGACGAGTGGAAGGTTCAAAGATCTTAGACGATAGAACAGTGAAATCTGATTAAGGCGGATAGAAGATCAGGCGGCTTCCATTTTTCAGTGATAAGGTTTGGACATGTGTAGAGCTCCACACTGAAGTAAGTGGCTTCTTATTGAGACATAAAGAGTATAGTGGAGAGAGGGGCGATAGCACGGAAGCACACTTCCTCAAAACTCGGGGGGAGAGAGTGAGAGAGAGAGAGAGAATCAGTATTGTCAAGCCATTATAAGAGTACTTTATTAAATAAATGATAATATAGTCATTCAGATGCGGCAAAGATTCTGAATTTATCGGCCTTATAAATTCCGCATGTTAAGAGAATTCACAAATCCTCTAACTTCCAACAAGTTCCTGAAGAGCCTTAATTCTTAATGGTCACATTATATCTTTGACATAATTATTTACGTAATGAATTAACCCGTGATTTTGACAAACAAATGCTAATCTTTATCGGAACAAGGACATTCAAACTATTTTAAAAACCATCGTAGAGAGTGATTCACAAGATGGGTTTCCTGAAGCTTAAAACTTTTTAGGTCTATCGCCAACCAATTCCAGCAACAACGCATCTGTTGAAAGGAGTTTTTCTGCCAAATCGTATAAAGACATCTCTCCGAAGCACGATGAGGTCAGGAAGAGACTATACAAAATGTTACTTTACCTTTGATAAGAAGGGAACTTTATTAATTAATGTTATCAAATCTTCCATCCTGTATGAAATTGGTATGAAAAATTTATAATAAAAGTTCGCAACGAAAGAAAAGAAAGGAAGAATTATTCTTCTTTTCAAATAGTTTATAGTTGGTGAGTACCTTTACATATCATGTATACATTTTCATGAATATATATTATATATATTATATATATACTATTATAATATATTATATATTATATATTATTTATTAGATATATAATTCATATAATATAATAATTATATAACTTTATATAGTAATAATATATAACATTTTTAATATTTTGACTGCCTCTCCATGTTCGGTTCACGAGGCGCTCATGATATATATAATTATTATATAATATATATAATATATATATAATAATATTTAGTATTATATAATATATATATATACTATTATATTATATATATTATATATTATATATCATATATATATAATTAATATATACATATAACCTATAAGATATATATATATATTTAAATAGTTTTGTTTTATATTATTAAAAAACCATAGTCTTCTTCAGTTTTTATTTTGGAGCAACTTTCTCCAATAAAATTGTGAACAAAGTATTTTACCCAAAGATCAATTATTATTTGATTCTCTTCTGATTTGTTGCAATCTCAAAATATCTTTAATAAGAATACGATTTCTTTTACGTTGCATGACAACCAGTTGTTGAGATTAAAATATGCTCTGCTATTAAAGTGGCATCTGATCCTATCAAGATTGATCCTTATATGGCGATTTTTTTATGAGAAATAAACTCTCTTAATAAAATTAGCATTCCTTATTTAACATTTTAAATCTGTTTACAGATTTAAATCGTAGTTAAATTATTTTTGCATTAGTTCTTTTATTTGCTTTGATTTTTTTAGAGGAGGGGCCCGGCCTCCTGTGCTTCCTCTGTAAAACAGCCTATTATATTATATTATATATATATAGTATATATCTATATATATAATATATTATGTTTATACTATAATTATACATCCCTTATAGCCTACTATTATGTATATATATAATTTTAGTATATAATATATTATATATTATAATATATATAAAATAATAAATATATAAGTATATATATAATATATATAATACTCTATACATATATACTATTATCAATATTAAATATCCTATATATATATAAATATATATATTATTAATTATGATATATATATTAATATAATATATATAACTATATTATTATATTATATATTATATATATATACTATATATATATATATATATATATATATATATATATATTGCTAGTTTAACAAAATTTGTTACACGGGTGAAATTCGGTATTTTTAAAATTTCGTTAAAAGTTAGTTTTTATTAAGAAGTTTTGAGGAATTCATTACTATCGTACATAATTATTGTTTTCTACAGTTTCAGCTTTCTCCTCCCACAATATTTATATTTCTATACAACTTTATAAATATATAATGTGTTACAAATTGGAAAATTAAATAATAGTAAATTTAAGTTAAGTGAGAGGGTAGTAAGATATTTAAAAAGAGCCGAAAAATCTGTTCAATAGGAGAGCAGAAGCATAAGATAATGGTAGTAGTAGGAAGAAGGATCTTAAGAAATAAAATATCGAAGATAGGAGACTCGGAGACTCAAGGTTTCCGAGACGTATTACAGAGTGTTAATGTTTATATTTAAGACATAGACTCCCATCTCGGAAAATTATGAAAAAAAGTTGTTGTTAAGAGATATTAAGTTTATTAGAGAAAGAATGCCTGAATAGTTGCGTCTCAGACAGAAATAAGAGATTATAATGAGAGTTAGAAAGGTGATGCTCCACAGATTCGAAATTAGCGTCTAGGCCACGGACGCTGGCAAAGTCTCACCCCCCCCCCCACAGTCTTGTCATTCGCACAATCACGCGGCGCGAGCGCACACACACACACCAACACACACACCACACACTACACACACACCACACACACACACACACACCACACCACACACACACACACCACACACACACACACACACACAACACACACAAATTTACGTACACACAAAAAAAATACTAGGGGTATACAATAAAATCTTAAAAGTAAATTTTGTGATAACTTGGAAAGCATGGGCTAAAACCATTTGCAATAGTAAAATAGGTATGTAAACATAAAAAGTTTAAAATCAACGCACGCTCAACACTGCCCAAATTAAAACACAAAAAAAAAAAAAAAAAATACTAGTAATATACATTAAAACTTTAAAGATAAAAGCAACGTATAAAAACCGTATGTATCGGTAAATATGTATAGTAAATATGTAAAACGTAAAAAGTTTAAAAAAGTAAAACACTAAAACTTATCTTAAAAAATTCAAGTCGGTTAAATGAATTTCGCGTCGTATTCTTCCATCTGAGTCCATTGCAATTATGAGATACAGGCAATTAATAAGAAACTAAAATTAAATTAATAAAAAACTAAGGCAATAACAATGGAATTTAAATTAAAACTTGAAATATAAAAAACTGAAATTTTTAAAACTGAAATGATTAAAAACACAACACATCTTCACAACACGAGTTCCAACCCGATGTATCTATAAGCCTATAATAATTTAAAAACAAAGAAGCATCTGGCAGTAAATAGGCTTTAAAAAAAATTTAGATTCATAACTTTTTCAAGCTCATTATTTAAACTTTTTTTTAACCTTTTCTTTAATTATAGATAATTTCAAACATTTCGTATAAGGCTATAAGCTTCATGAAAATCTGTGAAAATCGGCTGGTGCCACTAGAACTGATAATTTCGTCCACAGACAAATGTTATAACTAAGAAATTTGGAGGCCTTTATGTCATATTTAGCAACTTTAAAAGCAACGCAGCCAACGCTTCATAGTAATTAGTAGCCTCAATGAAGTAAAATCCTATATTTACAATCAGACTAGACATCAAACCCCCAATACTAATACCCAGTGAAACTATTAACAATTCCAATTAGCAGAAAGCTTTAGTAGTAAAATTACTTTTTATTCACTTTAGAAATGTTTTTAAGGTCTGGAGCATATTCTTTCCTTATTTTTCTTACATCTATTTTACCTTCGCTGACTCTATCTATTAGAATTAGAGCTTGGAAACGTCATGAAATCAGGACATGTGAACTCTTTAGACAGGAGATTGAAACCTTTCGAAGTGCGAGCGTACAAAATGTGATTCAGTTTAATTTAATAAAATATTTTTTTTTATTACGAACTTGGGCTGACCGACGCAATCACTCAATACATGAAATGTTGGAAGTACTGTTGTGTGTGTGTGTGTGTGTTGTGTGTGTGTGTGTGTGTGTGTGTGGTGTGTGGTGTGTGTGTGTGTGTGTGTGTGGTGTGTGTGGTGTGTTGTGGTGTGTGTGGTGTGTGTGTGTGGTGTGTGTGTGTAGGGTGTGTGTGTGTGTGTGTGTGTTTTTTTTTTTTTTTTTCTTCGCCCCGCACTTTACCGGTCCAGTGCGTCGGCAATCCTAATTATAACTTTTATTTCCCGTGAGTTTCAGCTTCACTTAGACCTTTGTAAATGTATATACTAAGCTCTTTTGTGTGGAAATGCAGATAATATTAAAAAATTAAAGAAATCACCAAAAGTTAGAGTATTATTATTGAATAATATTTAAAGAATATATTTGGTGCTTTTTTCCAGATTCAAAGTTCAGAACGCTGTTATTTTCCTGTGAATTCTTAATTCCTTATTAACTTCTATTGAAAATTGATATCGTATGTCCTCAGTTCCAAATCACATGCGAAAAAAAAAACTGTTTACCTTCACTGCCGTACTATGGATGGTCATATTCATTTTTTTCTCTTTCGCGCATAGTTCTTTTTATTGTTACTTGAACTGGGGTTTTCTCTTGTTACACCTACATAACGAGGTACGACCTCCACTGCTTCCCACACATCACATATTCTTTGTATCTCATTTCTGAGAAATTATTATGTAATCAATTTCTCCCTCCGATGTCATTGGGAATCTCCGCTTTAGTGACGATGAGAAACCTAAGTGGAGAGGTTTTCAGAATGTCTTCTTTATATATATATATATATATATATATATATATATATATTATATATATATATATATATATATATTATATCTATATATTTATATATATAATATATATATTTTATACTATATATAATATATATATATATATATATATTTTATATAATAATTATATATATATAATATATATATATATATATATCGCTCATTTACTGCAAGAACGACATAACTAAAAAGTTACGTTTTTTGAGTTATTGAGTTATTGCTATGAGCTCATGCATGGAGAGATTGGTAAAGGTTAATATGCATTTTTAACTGCAAAAATTTCATATCTCAACTATCAAATCTCCCCACGAGAGAAAGAGAGAGAGAGAGAGAGAAGAGAGAGAGAGAGAGAGAGAGAGAGAAGAGAGAGAGAGAGAGAGAGAGAGAGAGAGAGAGAGAGAGAGAGAGAGAGAGAGATATTAATTTCCGCAAAAAGAGCAATTTTGAGATGTCATTCTTGCAGAAAATGAGCGATATATGCGAATAATTAAATATAATATAATTTTCAAATGAATAAATAAAAAATTTGCAATTGAGTCAAATTTTCTAAAATTATTGAATGAAAATACAAATTAAAGATATGTGGATGTGGATGTGGATGTGGATGTGGATATCCGTGAAATAACTAATTCAAAAATAAGTTTATCTTACATGCAACCACATAGGTACTAGATAGGGAGAAATAAAAATGCACTTGCGTATGTTCTTAAAGTTGACAGATAGACACGCAAAGTAAAAAAAAAAAAAAACTAAAAAAAAACAGAGAGAGAGAGAGAGAGAGAGAGAGAGAGAGAGAGAGAGAGAGAGAGAGAGAGAGAGAGAGAGAGAGAGAGAGAGAGAGAGAGAGAGAGAGAGAGAGGTGACCTTGGATAAAGAAATCGATGAATTGTTTCTTTCCGTAAGAGGAAAAGTGCGTATTTTAAAGCTGAATACCAAAGGAAGAGGCAACAATAAGAAGAAAAAAAATTAGATTTTGCTCAGCTACGGAAAGAGAATTATTCTGAAGGCGGAGCTTTTCATTGAAATGTTTGACTCCTCCCAATTGGAGACCTTCTTTCACAGAGGGGAAGAGAGGGGAAAATATGCATAAAACAAACAGAGTTGTTTATTTAAAAAACAGTATACGAAAAATGGGAAGGCATCCCCTTCAGAAGGAAATACTTCACAGGGTAATTAATGTTTATTAGTGCCGGTTAAAAACTCCTGAATACAACTTTGGCATACTAAATAGCTAGATAATTGTCCTTTTATCTACCACTGAAAGACTTATTAGGGTACAAATTGTACAGCTGAAGTATGTATCAATCAATGTACATACATTGATTTTTGAAAAATAAAAAAAAATAAACTAAAATCACGTTATAGAACACGTGCAGAATAACAGCGTATGACATAATCAATAAAAGTCTGGGATCAGGTATTAATAGTGACACCAGAAAGGATGGAGAGGGTTGTTATTTACATAGGTAACGGAAGGTAAAAAACAAAATAAAAGTTAATTGTAAACTGGCAAGGAAACCTAAGCCATTGGCTAAATTCTAAAGACTCGAAATTAGTGTCACTTGATACTACGCACAACAACAAACGCCTTTGAGTGGAAATTAAGGATAGATGGCTCAAACATTTGAGTTTCGGTTAAGAACAAGAAGTATCTTAAACAAAAGGGATTTGTTCAACAAAATGGAAATTGAAACAAAAAGGCGATCGCAGGGAATGTTTGCAAACAAAATTTTTGAAGAAAGCAAAAGACCCATTGTGATTTCTCGGGGACCAGACAACCCGACAGCGAAATCCAAGTAAAACGTCCAATCAACCAAGTCAACGACCCCTACAAAAAACAAATGACAACTGGTTGGGGACATGCCGAGAGAACTAAGGGGCCTTTTTTCCTCTCCCCTCTCGTCTCTCCCCTCTTCTTTCTCTCTCTCCATCGTTCTCCTTTCTTATTTTATCTACTCTCTCTCCCTCTCTCCTCCCTTCTCTCCTTCCCTCTCTCCCCTCCGTTAAAATCATCTATTATATATATAATATATATTATATTATATATAATATATATATATATATATATATTTATATTATATATATATATATATTATATATATTAATAAATTATATATTATATATATATATATATATATATATATATATTATATATATATATATAGGTATATATTTGGTGGCATAATAATAAAGTAACCAATCTAAAATTGTGATTTTTCTTGAGGGGCAGGAGAAGTTTTATTTCTCAAAAGAAATGTGTTTATTCTAAAATCTAAGGATTGGGTATTGCAGAGTTGTTAAACTTCCGTATGGGTGATGCCCTGCCTTAAAAATTTTCTTTTCTCCTCCATAAAAAAAACTTTGACATTTGGGTATTTTTAAATATTTACATGCATAGCTCACCACAAATCATAAAATTTGGACTTTGGTCACTTCCTTCGTTCCAAAGATATATAATAATTATATATATATATATATTATATATATATATATATATATATATATATATATATATATTAAATACATACTATATGTTATATAATATATATATCATAATATATATACATATATAATATGATTATATTATATTAATATAATAAGTTATTTACCACTATATATATTCGCTATATATATGATTAATATATATATTTAGATAATATATATATTATATTATTTATATATATATATAGTACTATATATATAATCATAATGATATATATATACATAATTATATATATATATATAAAAAATATAAAAAAACATATATATATATATATATATATATATAATTAAAAAATTGATTAACTGTTATCACCAATATTTAAATTTAGTAAGCAAAAAAAAAAAAAACCTCTCTCTATACATCTATGAACTAAACCCATGTAATTAAAACATTATAAATGTAAAACCGCAAAACGATGTAACATAGAATATAAAAACGAGAATCTAAAATTTAAAATATAAATGAAACACTCGGAGGTCTTTGTTCGAGGAAATATAAAGATAAAAGAGGAAGAAATTTTAATATGAGACTGAACAGCTTTAGTCGGTTCCACCAAACATTTAAGCCCTTTATAACGTTTTTCCTCCATTATTAAATTATATTATTTAACAGGTTATCAATTTTATTTCTCCTGGCAGTTTGTTGGAAATTTTTGTATCTTTTTATTTTTATTTTGTTCTTCAAAGTTTTCTTTTCTTCTTCAACAACATTTTTGCTAAGATAAATTTTATTAGTCAATTTCATTTGTGTGAGAGTACACGGATCAACGTGGACTCAGGAAATATAAGATAAAAGAGGAAGAAATTTTAATAATGGCACTGAACAGCTTTAAGTTCGGTTCGACCAAACATTTAAGCCCTTTATAACGTTTTTCCTCCATTATTAAATTATATTATTTAACAGGTTATCAATTTTTATTTCTTCTGGATATTTGTTGAAATTTTTTGTACTTTTTATTATAAATGATTTGATGAGTTTTCTTTTCTCAACATTTTTGCAAGATAAAATTATTTTAGCAAAATTCATATTGATCGTATGATTGTGTTCATTCATATGCTGGTATAGAGCAGAATTGTGGCCCCCACACTTCAGACTATAACCAAGTTGATGCGCACGTCTTCTTTTGAAATCATAGATTTCACCGAAATATTTTTCATCACAATTATTACAATCTTCATTATTTTATTGAATTTTTGACATAAATTTCTTTTTAGGAGTTTTCGGAACTGACTGAATTTAATGATAATGAATTTGATAAAATTTTATTCATTTCGGGTTCAATATGAGAGGGAATAACCATTATTTCATCCTTTTTATAAGTTTTTTGAATGGTCTTCCCCAATGAATATAATTTTTTTCTTACTTTATGAAAAGCTTTGCTTATAGCATATTCCGGGTAATACAATGATATAAACATGTTTTTTACAAATTTCAACTCGTCCAGATAACATGGCCTATATATTTTCATTGCTCTAAGAATTTGTCCTGAAATAATGCCTACTTTTGTTCTACAGGAGTGTATAGAGTACCAATGAATATAAGCATTAGAAAACATTAGTTTGCGATGTACTGAGAAAATAAGGCGAGAGTTGTCATTAATATCTATCATAATATCCAAAAATGGCAGTCTACCATTAACAGATCTCTCTAATGTAAATTTAATGGACGGTAGTTTATTATTAATATTTTTAAGTAATAATTAGGGGACCATATTATTGGGAAGGGTGGCAAATACATGATCGACATATCGCCACCATTTGATGTTCAGTAAACCATTCTCACAAAATATATATTTCACTTCAAATAGCTCCATGAATATATTACTAATAATTTGGAGATGGGGAACCCATACTGAGACCACACTTTTGTTTATAAAAACATTATTAAACTGAAAGTACGAATGTTCCTTACATAATACAGTAAGTTTCCTGATATTTTCAAAGGAAATTGAGAACTTGATTTCATTATCGTAGATATACTTTTCTAACCAATCCAACACTATGTCAATCGGGACAAAACTACAAATATATTAGTGAAATTTTCATTGTTGATTTTTTTCAATAAAATCTTCGAAATTTTTTTATATGTGAAATAGAAATATTACTGATAAAACTTTTTAGTTCCTTGCCCAACCACGAAGCTAAATTATAGCTTACACTGTTAACATTTGAGATGATAGGTCTGAGAGGAATATCCTGCTTAAGTAGATCTAGAACCATAGAACTGGTAGATGGTAGACCATAGAACTGAGAAAGTTTTGTTAAATAAGAGACAAAATTGTTTACTTAACTCTTTATATTCTTTTAAATTATTTTTAATAGAATTATTGAAACGGTTTTGAGAATTTTTTTAAAGGAATGGAGGTCAGCCTTTCATAAGTTGAAGTATCCGATAATAACATGTTGGCCTTTCCGACGTAATCTAATCAGCTTTATCTAAAATCACTTTTTTATTGCCCTTATCTGACTTGCTAATAACTTTGCTATTATTATTTTCAAATTATATATAGCATCCATTAAACATTTTGGCAGATTGTTACTGTTATTATTAATCAAAGAATGAATAAGAAAACCCTTTAATAAACTAGTCTAAATTTTTTTTCGAAATTTTCTCAAACTTCTGAAAATTTATTATAAACTTTGCCACACCATCGCTCTCAGAAAAACCCAACAAAACTAAAACCATCGCCGAGATCGACAGTGACAAGACAAAAAACCCCGTAAACACCCAAAATGGGCCTTTTTTTTCATGGAATTCAAGCTTTCATTAATTTGATTTGTTGTTTCGGATTTAAATTAAAATTTGGTGCTTTAGCCCAATTAACTATTTTTAAAAATCATGTTTCTTTTATTATTTAGGTTAATTTAAAAAAAAAATCTTATCTTATCATCTTTATAAG
>JABUQX010014717.1:0-12500 GCA_015478945.1 Trachelipus rathkii
ACAAATATTATTGTCGAAAGCGACTTTTTTTTTGTTTTTTTTTCTTTCTTCTCTTCTCTCTCTCCTCTCTCTCTCTTCCTCTCTCTCTTCTCTCTTCTCTCTCTCCTCTCCTCTCTCTCTCTCCTCTCTCATCGCTTCTCTCTCTCTCTCTCTCTCTCTCTCTCTCTCTCTCATCTCTCTCTCTCTTTCTCTCTCTCTCTCTCTCTCTTCTCTCTCTCTCTCTCTCTCCTCCTTCTTTCCTCTCTCTCCTCTTTCCTCTCTCTCTCTTCCTCTTTCACTCTTGTCTTCTCCTTCTCTCTCTCTCTCTCTCATCTCCCTTCTATAATATATATTATATATATATTATAATATAATATTATATATATATATATTATAGTTATATATATATATAAGTATATATATATATATATATATATTATAATATATATAAAAAGCAGACGAAATCGCTAATCCTTCTTAATTAAACACGAAACAAAAACGTGATTTTTTATATATATATATAATTTATTGAAATAATTAACATTTTTTAAAGTTAAAACAAAATAAAAATGGTACAATATTTATATATATATAATAGTATATATAAAATATTATATACTATATATAATAATATATATATATATATATATATATATATATATATATATATTAATTATTATATTATATAATATGATATATAATTTAAGTGATGGTGAAAAGCATTAAATCACGGTCATCGCAATATATTGCCTCAATCGTCAATTTTTCTGCCCCGAATTAAGTGAGAGGAATATTACACCAGAAAACTGGCGAAAGATCTTATATTTTTGCACGATTAAATTTAAGAGCTCTAAATTTAAAGTACTTACTAGAATTTTGTATGGCTTATCAATGTTCCTCACATTTAAAATTTTTTTTTTTTTTTAAATCATATTTTTATTTTCTTTAAAAATACTCTGTATATGTAGTAGTTATTAAAATTGAAATATCAAGCATAGAATAGATTTAATATTGCATAATCATGATTATTATTGAAGAAATTGACTAGAAAAACTTTTTTTTTTTTTCTTATTGACCATGGACTTTTCCAGCTGTTTTATAACTTAATTCGAGAGTGACTGATTTCCAATTGATAATCAGATTTGCCCTTCACCAACACATTTCTTTATGCAATGCGGGCAAACTCCCATTTCAATGAATTTGTACCCGAAAATTAAGCTGGTACTGAATGATTTGCTAGATTTGTTGCAGATTAGTAGACTGCCCTTTAGTGATAAAGAGGGTGTTGTATTTGGACCAATGGTGATGTTTATTACATTTCATTTTATGTAAGCATTTCACAATTTATATAATTATTACATATTTACAATCATTATTTCTGTTTTCTGCCAAATTTATGTAATTTTATTTAATTTGCAGGTTGTGGATCTAACAGAGGCTACAAATAGTCGAAATGGAGAAGATGAACGCGTAATGACACGAATATCTTTCTGCCACATTCTGTGGAGCTTGACTTTGCAGGATCAAGGCGCAACATTAATACGTTTGTCAATGAGGGTGTATTTGTCTACTTTAATGTTAGTAGGATGGGAGACAAATATTAAATAATGGGCTACTCACAAAGTGTGATTAAACCGGGTGTTAGAACTTTGGCGGGTTGTTTGAACTTTGCGATCATGATGGGTGTCCTTAAAGGGAAAGAGATGCTAAGCTGAGATTTCTTGTGTGCCACAATGGGCTGGCGAGAGAAGAACCAACAACCATGAATATGATTGCTACTTCTTGCCTATCAAGATGTAAAAGGTTTCAAAATGGACAAACAAACACCACACATACCCAAATATTCCCATCTGCCAGGACGAAACCGAGTAAGAACACTGTGAGCACTGCACTGAAATACCTGTGCCTTTGCGTTATTACACATGAGCTTCGGGAGATTGGGATGTGTGGGAGAGGGGGATGGAGTGCGCGCGGCGTGGGTTACCTTCTTCTACAAGGAATGAATAGAGGATGATGCTCTGACCAAATATACGCCATCTGTTGCAAATTCTGATACAATTGCTTATATGTTTTAGTCGGCCTGAATTGAATGATCTGGTAAAAGATTTGTATTTGCCAAAGCAGTGCACGAATTGTTGGCTTCCAGGACTGAAGAAGAAAGGAATACTCAGACCTGGCACTACTGTCTCCTTTTATATGTAACAGAGAAGCAGCTCTGCGAAAGTACTTCCACTTATATTCTCATGGTCACTTGTTGTATTGTATCGTGATCTTGAAGGGCTTCTTTTTCTCATATGTTGATGCGCGCATAATGATTCAGTGAAAGGAGACTTTTTTTATTGACAGTCTAGTGTTAAAAGAAGGTTTTGAAACCTTCGTGGTAGCAAAGCAAAAAAAATATATATGGTTCAATTCCAATAGGACACTCTGTACCAATAAAAGAAGAGTATGCCGAACATCAAGAAAATTCTGGGATAGGGACTGCAAAATACTATTTCATGGATCCAGGTTTAATTTTTGTTTTGATTTGAAAAATGATTTACATGCAGCTGGGGTAGCAAGGATGTATACCAAATACCCTGGTTTCCTGTGTGCTACTGGGACAGTAGGACTACGATTAGGAAACACTGGGTACAAAGACCTGACTCAAGAATCGGTTTGACGCTCTGGTGATACAAGAAACTCAAGCAATGAGCCTCTTGGTTTCGACAGGAATAAATTGTATTTACCCTCATGCACATAGTAAAACTTGGGTTAATGAAGCAATTAGTTAAAGCTCTTGATCACACTGGAGGCTGCTTCAGCTATATTTTCAATCTTTCCAAGTCTCAGTCCCGGAAGAGAAAGGCAAGAATATTCGATGGCCCTCAATAAGAAAACTCATCAGTAATCCAACATTTTGTTATAACAAACAAAAATGACTGACGTGTCAGAGGCTAGAGACTTGAAATTGCTTCTCTGATGTTGGTATGATTATTCTTGGAACAGGAAAAACGCACACAACAACCGAGAGATGTGAAGTTGAAAAACCAGTGATCTGTCGTAACGGAAGAAGATAGACTTGAATTGTAAATGAGGCAATCAAAACATCTTGAGTTTGATAGTCACTTGGACGACTTTCCAGGAAACTTGGGGTCACGTGAGCGAAGCAGCAAGTGTTGGAATGCTAATTCATCAAGACAATGAAAGTTTATGGGTAAGCGCTACCAAGGGGCCGAGGAGACCACCAAACATGATGGTCATCAAAAATTAAGCAGATTATGCTGGGTTTTTTGATGAGACATTCCATCGGAGATCGTTCAAAGAAGAGGTCGATTTATGAAATATAAATCACATATAGTCAATTCTTACATTTTATGTCATATTTTATATAATTCACATGTTCAATTCTAAAAGGTTAATAAGCATTCACTCCATTTATAGTTTCCACTATTTCACAACTTTTGTTGCTACGCGATCATTAAAGTATTTTTTTAAGATTTTATATTGTATTTGTATCTTACATTATTCTAATATACTGTAAGCTGTTACGAATATTGAAAATGTGAATTATAATTGCTTGATTTGAAACGCAATATATGTGATATACTCAAAAACCTGATATGTGATAGATTAAAAACCGTGACGAACGAAATTTGGCAATCAGAACCCCAGATTACCTTTAAAAACGTTGGAAAACCTTATGCCGCAGAAAAAATGTTTGTTGACCAGTGTTATTAATGAAGAGAAATTATTTTATTATTAATTATTATTATTATTATTATTATTATTATTATTATTATTATTATATAGAAATTAGAAACAAACCAAGCATGTTAATGGACAGAACAGCGACGATGAGATATAGTTTCCTTGTGTAGTTGATATTAGGTGTAATGGCCAATGCGGAGCTGGTTGCATATAGTGATATGCACCTCGATGTAAGCGGTTTTGTCCGGTTCTTAATGTGTGGAAGAGAAGATCTCATTTACACATCGCTCTCAATATTATCGCGGGTATGTTATGCTTTCAATAGCAGCTATATTCTTAATTCCTTGTTCCCACGTCCTGATATACCATAACTATTCTAGCACCTCCTGTCTAAACAAAATATATTATTACGACAAACCTATATGTTTTGTACAGAATTAGAGATAATATTGGCGTTGATGGAATCGGCTCAGCTCCTTGTGGTCTAATGGCCTCCGGGAGGTACCTAGGAAACACTACTTGAAATAGCGAGATCGTCTCTCATAATCATATAATGATATGATAAAGATATGTTTATTTGGCCTATCCGCAGTCGATTTCATTGCCAGTTACCCCTTCATGAGAGGAGATAAATAATTAATACATAAATATATAATTTTATGTTCTTTTACGTGGAGAATGGAGACAGCCCGTAAGAAAGTTTGATATTGATACATGCGAGATATACCATTGTGTTTCTAGAATAACGGTTCTTATAATAAATCAGCTTTATGTAGTCGCATGTGGCCCCTGGTGAGGCCTGTGACATTCTAGTAATAAATTGGATTGTAGAGTTGATGCGTGTGGTTACAGATATAGAATTCGGAGGGGTGGCAATGCCACTTCTCCTCGCAAGAAATATCCATAGATTCTGAGCTGTGCAAAAATTGAAGCATGAAGAGGGTTCATGGGCATAGTGAGACCGGATATGCGGTCAAGGAAAGACAGCAGAAAGAAGCAACTCGCGTTCTCTCAGTGTTGAGGGCAATGTTTTGGGATGGAGCTGTCTTACGTGTAAACACAGGATGATGTAAATTCGCATCATGAGTCTGGGCACGCGAAAATGATGACAGGAATGAGTGCTTTTGACAAAAATCTTGAACGCAGTCAGGGGATGGCATAATTTGGAGAGAGAGAGTACAGAGCAAGGAAAATGGTGATCGGTTTTGTGCGCAGGTGGGTATAGCAATCTATTAGGCATTCGGTTGTTATTCGTGTCCGCTCCATAGAGAGATGGGCGAGAGCAGCGCTGTGGCATAGGCAATGTTTATATAGAGAGTGTTATAAGTGTGCCGTGATGTCTATATCGTTCTCTGAGCGCGCTCTTTCTGTTCTTTGTGAGTTTGCCAATGTGCCGATGTTAATTTCAAGAATTTGCGTATCTCCTGCTATTAATT
Source organism: Trachelipus rathkii (assembly GCA_015478945.1). NCBI lineage: Eukaryota > Metazoa > Arthropoda > Malacostraca > Isopoda > Trachelipodidae > Trachelipus > Trachelipus rathkii. The sequence goes on from JABUQX010014717.1 coordinate 5,106, forward strand.
TGTATTTGTAATTTCTCGGCAGGGAGAGTTGTGTGTAGGATGTGCAGACTCGCATAGTTATTTGCGGGGTGTTTGAAAACGAGAGGTGTGTAAAGTAAGACTTGTTGCATCTCATGAATGTTATTCTCGTTGTGAGAAGATAGTTTAGGTTGGCCTCACTATTGGCTTCACTTCAAAGGCTCATCTGGTTGAAGGGGACGATCGGAAGGCGGTATTGCCACTTAGAGAGGATACAGGATCGCTCATCTAGTTTTTGGATGGGATCTAATAGGTGTAGTAGTGTTGTAGAGGTCTGGCCGTTTACTGCACAGCCATAAAGTCCAGTTTTCGATCGGATTAGAGCTATGTAGAGGCGTAAAAGGGACTTGCTATCAGCAACCCCAAGATTTTGAGGACGAGATTGACGCTAGCAGGTCAAACGCGAGCGATGAAAAGTTGTCTTTCAGGTGTTAATATGGGTGGCATATGTTAAGTGATCATCTAGAATGAAGTCTTAGAAATTTAACCTGTGAAGTAACAGGAATGAGCGAACCATATAAGGTAGTGTTCAACTGGAAGAAGGTGGCAAGTTCTTCGATCCCTTTTTTTCTTAAAAAGGCACTGCTGAGGTTTTGGGTGGGAGAAAAATGGAAGCCATGGGGGTTACCCCATTGTGAGATATTCTCTAATAGCTAGATGAAGTGCTCAGTTCGAGAAAAGGAAAGCCTTGGCACCGGCTATATAAGCCGCAAAGTCATCACATAGAGAGAAAAAATTGACAGTCGCTGGAATAGAATAACGATATCATTAAATCCGAGAACAAATAATAATACAACTTAGAATACTGTCCTCGGAACGCCTTCATCCAGAGTAAAGTGACGGTTTGACAATGATTTGAGAGAGGATGTGATGTGTTTGGAGAGAAGGGAGGGAAGCATAGTTTGCACGAAAGACTTCGCATGGACTATGTGTAATATATGGATGAGCGCAGAAGGGCAGCAGCTGAGTTGATGGAACAGGAGAGGAGAGTAGTGATGTACATACTTGTGTGTTCATAAACTAATAAACGGGCTGGAGTTGAGCTTTATAAGTTATCGGATGAAATACCAGCTTCTCCACGTTTTGGGATTGTCTTGTGGTAGCTTTAGCTAGATTTTTTCAAGTATGGGTCAAAAAAGAATCGTGCGAAGATGGAGAGCCGTGTATACGGTTCCCGACGCAGTTGACGTAAGCGTGGCATATAATTGCGCTCTTCCCATTCCGCATTGATTGTCAAGATGAATCGTGAATCGGCCGAGAAAATTTCTTGTCTAGTCTTTACAAGGTTCTTTCCAGAGTAGATGCCCTGGATTGGAGTCCGCGCTCACGCTTTCAGGGCAGGCTTTGTTATCGGATATTCTCCCTGAGAGAACCAAAAGCGCTCGCCGAGAAGTTTTTTTGTAGAATTGCTTGTAGTAAGTCTTGCGGATCTCTGTCTTTCCAGGTTTTGATAACATGAAGGAAGACTGGGGCTCACGAGGCCATTTTCTCCATTAATGTGGTATTACCAGGATTCGTGAGAGTCAATAGACAATTGTTTATCTGTAGCGCTCTGTGAGAATTGTTTGTATATGTCAGTCTCGCTCCGCACTCTCGCACTAGTGTGAGTTGGTTGCTTCTAGTTCCGACAACTTCTGTGCTGATCTTAAATGTCCAATAAGAATAGGGTTCCAAGATAGAGTTGCGTGTAGATAGACGATATTAATTATTTTGCATTATTATGCTATTTTGTGGTCAAGTAAGTGATAGTAAATAGACATAGGTTAATTGGAGGTTCTCGCCGAAATTCTAAGATTCGTGTGTGTCTAGTATAAATTCTAGTAGTAAATAAAAAAGGTGTGGCTGAAGTTTCAAAGGTATGCCATGAGGGATTGGATATGACGGAGCATGTATGTGACCGAAAATTATACCGCAGATAATGTTTTTGGTGTTGGTTTTGTTAGGGGCTGAACCAAGAGTGAATGGAGTGTATGAATCCTTGTACTATATTTTGCGTGTGTGCGCCAACTGCAGTTTATACCTCTGCAAGTGTTAAAAAGATGGGTTGTAGGGTCATGATCGTTCCCTTTCGCTGTTTTGTGAGAAGTGGTTCTTATGATGATTGCTGCAGTGTTCTTTGTCAGGTGGGTTTTGATCAGTTGTGTGTCAGTTCTCGAGTTTCTTGAAAAAGCTCCAGGGAGGTAGCTAGCGGAAAAGAACTTGGGGTAATAAGGGTGATGGAATATGTGTGTCGAGCAAGGCATAATAAGCACTCATATCTGTTGCGAAGAGCGCAAGCTTATCTCATGCCTGAGCACTTGGTTGATAGATGGTATAGAGTGTCAGTTAAGTATCAAGTAGATGGAGTCTTCATTAATTAGCCGCGCAGTGTGGATACAGTAGGACTATGGGGTCTGATGTGGGTTATGGTTTATAATCATCTGATAGGTTTTATAGATGTGAATTGGTGAAGATTGAGGGGGGTAGGGTTGTCTGGCTTAATAAGAGGTTTTTGAAACAGGAATTGGCGATAAAATAATGCGCCCCTGAGGGACTCGTGTTTTGCTCTCTAATGTTTCGTAAGGGTTGTATGAGATTTGCTGGTGGATTCGTCTGCACGGAATATGATTTTCTGCTGATACTTGTGCCGTAACGTATTTTGTCCGTCACACTCCAGATAGCGCGAGGTTATACAGGTGAGAGCCAATATTTGTTAGTTAGGAAATTTTAGGAAATGGCGAGTTTAGGATTTTTTTTGATGAAGAATGTTTTAACAGTCGACATAGATTCTGTGAAGTTCCGAAAAAAATTTAGTTTCGGGGGGTACTTTGGTGTCGCCGAGCATTAATTCGTTCTGCATGCTCGATAGATCTCCGCTGCAGTGGACGAGCTAGTATTGTTTGTGGGATGGATTTTTTGTTTTATAAGCTTCTTCATATGTCTTTAAAATTTTTATATGTGATCAATGTTTGGATGGTGGTACAGTTCTTTGATTTGTACTAATGATTTGTTAAGAGCTAGTTTTGAGAACTGCTGGCTAGTGTTAATATGTTTTCTCTCTTCTGGAAATGCTCGCGTTGGTGTTTGTGTGTCACGACTCGTTTGGGGGGCACACCAAGGGGTTGCCGACCGCGTCTCGCGAAGAGCTGTTAGAAGAGTGATGCGGTGATGCTCAAGCTCATCGCGCCCAGTTGAGTTTGCCTGAGTTAGGAATGATCTTCGTAGCACTGACGGTATTGCTTGCTGGACAGAATGAGGGAGGAGAAGAGAAGGTAAGGGAAATAATGAGGTCGCGATAATTGAAAAATCGAAAGCTCTGGGCTACGTGTTTCTTCTCGCGGGGTTGAAGTGTTGTCCGATCCTCCTCCTGTGCAAAGCTTTCAAAAGTAAAGATATCTCTCAAAACGGCTACCATGGTTGGTTGAGGTGCAGGATGTATTAGGTACCTGCCTAACTTGATTCCTGTAATGTAACTGTCCTATACCTTACATTATAACTTACACCTACACACAATGTATGTATATTATTTATACTGCAACACACATGACCCAAGCACAACACGGTATACTTTATACAATATAAAACAAAGAACACACAATGTGTCATGTAAAAAAACACGCCGCTACGGGACTACTTATAACAAACAAGCACTTGCATACAAATAACTGCTAGGTTGAATTCATACTTATCCACATACAACCCGCACCGAGACACATATTGCCCGCCATTGATACTACAAACAACACGCCCTAGCTCACACACTCCAACCTAAGTCACACAACGACAGGTTGTCACATACAGGAATCACTATAAGCACTATCACACAACACAAACAAGAGACCATAATACAACTTATAAAACCCCATACCCATTAACACTTACACCACCACACTACACTATACACTCCATAGACAGAGATAACTTACAAACCAGTAAAATCCATCCCATTAACTTACAAACTACACACAAATACGATACTAGAGCAACGCTTGGCACATCACACAGAAAAAAATAACAAAATAATACATAAACGAAAAACATATTTTGTATGCCTCAGCTTTGAAAAAAAAAAAGGGAGGGGAAATTCGTTGGGGCCTCAATACTTTGATGGGCCAATTTCAGCTTTGATAATCTTATACCGCTCACTTGATACTCATGTCTTTGTTAAACCGGTTTGGAGAAAAGAAGGAGGAGGAGTTAAGAAAGAAAAGAAGAAGAAGAATGAAAAAGAAGAAGAAGAAAGAAGAAAGAAGAAGAAGAAAAAGAAAGAAAAGAATAAGAAAGAAGAAGGAGGAAGGAAATAAGGAGAAGAGAAAGAAGAAGAAGAAGAAAAAGTCCACCCTAATGAGTGCATCCGGAGCCCGGAGTTGTGATGGCGGGGTCAGACTGGGAAAATATCTTTGCCCAGTTGCATAATGATGTCATATTGAGGTGTTTCTAATATATTTTAATAGGACATAGATCACAATTTTGGGTTGGAGACCCAACAATGAGTTCGGACCCTACCTGAGTGGGCATCAGTCATTTCGTGGAGAAAAAAGAAAATACGATACAGCACAAAGAAAAGATGAGGAAAAGAAATAGAAAGTTTCGTTAAGAATAGAATAAAATGAATCATGTGGAGCTATCGGGTATCTGGCGCAAACCAGGTGCAACAGTCGTGTGCGGAGTGCGAGTTATGAAATATGTGCTATCACCAAATATAAGTGTTTATATACGGTCTCAGTGAGTGAATATGGAATAACAATATTTTCAATACCTCAAAAGTGCTAGGGGACACCAATGAGGATGGGGGCTGACAACCCCAAATAAAAGGTTTACACCCATCTTTTAAAAAATGAGAATTTAAAAAAGGAAAATTAATCAATATGACAGTGTAGAACTATACGCCTAACAACACACAACACCCAGTCCATAAATCATATGAAGTAAACAGCCTATTGTACAATAAAAGATATAACACTTACCCCAGAAACTATGTTCCATTCGTTGTTTTGTTGTCCTTAGCTCATACATATTATCTACAAGTAAATCGCGTTAGTATTTGTTGTCTAATCTTTTGATTCAAAGCAGCCTAGCAAAATCCAAGCAAAAACTGTATTACTGCATAAAAGCCATTTTCAGGTTACTGACTTTACTTACTTTTTACACAGTAAAAATGTATTGTAATTTGTAACCCACAAACGAGAAATCTCGAAAAAAAACTTGTTAGAGGTTATATTAAGGAAAATTTAGATCCTTCTTTTTTTGTGGGTTAGAAGACTTCATATGTTTTTCCTCCCAATTAGTATTTATATTACTTGCCGTACATTAGCGACTATTTGTTGCATGAAACTCGTCTAAAGTGTCAGAAATAGCAAAAGAATTATTTAAAAAATATATTTTTATAAATAAACTAAAATAAAAATTTAAACAAATTGAAATTAAAATAAAAAATAAAAAAACAACCAAAAAGTTTTGTTGCTCTTTAAATTTAAAAACAAATTCAATATATTGATTTATTTTTCATTTATTTTTTATTTATTTTTAAAAAAAATTTACAATTTCTAATATGCCTGATAAAAATGGACAGAATTTCAAACCAAAAAAATAGCTAAAGTACGGTGGGGCTATTTCTTTGAATTAGATTATATTTCTTTCTGATTTTTCTGTCCATTCTTTGTGTCCTCTTTCTTTTTCTCTTTATCTTCGCCTCTTTCTACATAAAGTTTGTTTGTATATTTGTTTGTTTTAATTTTAATTGATTCATTACTTTTTTCACCTTTTAAAACACTTTTTAATTACCTATAAACATAACTGCATCATTATATTTCTGACAAATTAATGCTTATTAAAAATATTTAATGATATATATATATATATATATATATATATATATATATATATATATATATATATATATATATATATATATATATATATATATATATATATATATATATATATATATATATTATATATTATATATATATATATATATATTGTATGTGTGTTTGTGTGTGTATCGCAGAAGGAATTGGGAAAGAAAGCATCCAACTCAATTACATTAAAAAGCGAAAAATAGTTTTCTCTCTGGCAAGAAAGGAATTGTCATTTCTTCTTCAAATTATATTACAAATTATTATTATGAAGTGCGGCCGCAGAGTCAAGTTGTCGAAACTAAGCATATTATTGTTGATTAATAAAATCATCATATTCATATTTTTTTTGTTTTCTTTAAAAAGCTTCAAAATCAAAAAATAATAAAATTGCAATATTATTCTATTGAGAATAGGCGATTAGTTCGTTCTTTATTTCTACCGACTCATCTACATCAAGAATTGTATTAACCATATAGTATCATATATAATATATATATAATATTTATATATATATATATAACTATATATACAGTATATATATTATATATTAATATATATAGTCATTATATATATATATATTATTTATATATATATTATATTATAGTAATATATATATAATATATAATATATAGTATATATATATACTATATATACATATATATTATTATATCCTATTATAGTTAGTTGCCAGGAACTGAATCGTTGGCCAATACCATTACCAATACTCTCATTGATGCTACTGCTAATACCAATACCAATACTGAAATTTCAGCAAATACCCAATACCAATACTTCTCCCTATTAATTTCTTATTTTGTAAAACATTTTTTATGTACACAAAAGAACCACCTCATTATTTATATTTTAGCAAATTTAAAGAGAATATATATGCTTACTTTGGGGGAAGAGATAAAAAAAATTTTAGAAGCGTAACCATTTATTCAATTACGCATAATAAAAATTTATTTCCAATTCATACTTAATAAAATGAACAAAGCTCCTTTTATGATAAAAAAAACTTTACTTTTAAATAGGAAAAATGTTACATCCATACTATGACTAGAAAAGTACTAGTAACTTAATCATAGACTTGAGTATCTTATTCGTAATTAGCAACAAACATGTTTTTTTCACCAAAATCACCTAAAAGATAATAATTCTCACACAATAAGATTTTATATTTTATACATCAATAATTTCTAACTAGATCATTCGTCGCTTGGCCTATCAAGAAAGATCCCGAATAGGCGTGATGCGGCTTCTTTTATAATAGTTACCCACGTATCTTCGAGAATATTCTCCATCTTAAATAAAGGACTCAAGAAAATTCTCGAACGGAAGCTTTCATCCATCATTAACATTTTGCTCTTTGCCCTTTTTTTTTTTTTTTTTTTTTTTTTTTTTTTTTTTTTTTTTTTAAAAATCAAAAAAAAATAAAAACATATATATATTGAGCAGTATTGGCAAATTGTCACCGATTGCAATTGGTAACTGTGATAAATGCCAATACCGCTTTTGTAGTTCATATACCAATACC
>JABUQX010014717.1:17500-20000 GCA_015478945.1 Trachelipus rathkii
TAAATATAGGCTCCTTAATCATATTTTACTATAATTATTACCAAAAATTTTTATTTTTTTTTTTTTACATTTCCTATCTAAATTTTACCAGGATTCCAAAAATGTATTCCTTTTCCGCTGTAGCTATTGTAGTTTTTTGATAGTATTATATATATATTATATATATTATATATATATATTATATATATATATATATATATATAATATATAATATATAATATTAATATATACATATATATATATCTACTACTACTATATATATATATATATAATATATTTATTTTTTTTTTTTACATTTTCCTATCTAAAATTTTACCAGGATTCCAAAAATGTATTCCTTTTCGCTGTAGCTATTGTAGTTTTTGAGATAGATTTGTAGTTTTAAACCAATTATCACCCATCAACTAATATATATATACTAATATATATATCAACTATATATATATATATATATATATATATATTTATAATATTTTATAAATATGTATTTAAATGTATATATATTATATATATATATATATATATATATATATATATATATATATATATATATATATATATATATATATATATATATATATATATATATATATATATATATATATATATATAAAAAAAAAATATTATAATATATTATATATATATATATATATATATAATATATATATATATTATTATATATATTATATATATATATTATAAATATATCATATATATATTTTCAACTTTTTTTTTTTCGCTTGCTTTTAGAATAAAAAAAATTATGCACTTCTGCAATTTGAAACTGAAATCTCCAAATGCTATTTGTAAAGGGGAAGATCCAGTATTCGGTTCATGCTAAGCCCAATTTTCGCCCCCCCTAAAAATGGACATAAAATTAGGAATTTTCAGCCGTTTTATATTTGATCCCATATTTTTGGTATTGAAAATTTTTTGTATGTACTTTAAAGTTAAATATTATTCTATTATTATTATTGTTAATATTATTAATATTATTATTATCATATATATTAATATTAAACTTGCCTTTTTATCAGCCGATTTCGTCTCCATTTGTTCGGTGGGTTACATTGCCATAATTTTACAGTATGCGATAATTATGCGCGGGCGTAAGCCCGTGCCTAAAATGCAAATTTGACCGAAGGTTCAAGCTGAGCGTAGCGATGCTGTTTGTAATGTTTCTGTGCGAAGTGGATGAAAATTTTCAGGGCATATGTAGTCGGGAGAGATGCACATTTTTTACTTAGATAATATCTTTGTATATGAATTAGTTTTGGATTTGTTCTTTTAACAAATTTTCTTTTGAGTATACAAAAAATTATCTAAGTAAAAAAGATGCATCTACCCCGACTGTACAAGCCCTGAAAATTTTATGTTGATCGGACAAGTAGGAAAAAAAATATCTTAATATTTCACTTTTTCAAACGTTTGAATTTTTGGAAAAGTGAAAAATTGATATATTTTTTTTCTATTGGTCCAATCAACATCAAATTTTCAGGGCTTGTACAGTCTGGCTAGATGCATCTTTTTTACTTAGATAATTTTTTTGTATACTCAAAAGAAAATTTTCTAAAAATTTTCAAAAAATTTGTTTTTGAAAATTTGTTCCAAGAACAAATCCAAAACTAATGCACATACAAAGATATTATCTAAGTAAAAAAATGTGCATCTCTCCCGACTACATATGCCCTGAAAATTTCATTCACTTCGCACGAACAGAAAATTTTTTTTTGCAATTTTTCCTATTAAAATCCAAAAAAAGTGTGTTTTGAAATTGGACAACGCTGAGCACAAAACTCAAAAAATCGAAAAAGTACCTCATGCAAATTGTAGATAATGGACCCATTTATGCATATTTCAAGTTTGAAGTCATTTCAAAATAAATTCTGGAAGTTGATACGACAAATGTCAAAAACATGGGTTTTGAAAAATTAAACATTCTGAAAGAATGACTACAGACACAGAAAAACACTTTAAAACGACGTTTTAGAGGGCAAAAAAAGCCACAATTTGGTGTTGATAGTGTCAAAATCGGCGGAAAATTCCGAATTTTATGTTCATTTTTAGGGGGGACGAAAATAGGGCTTATCGTGAACCGAATATTGGATCTTCCCCTAAAAATTTATTTAAATTTTAAAGTACCGTAAAGACAAAGATGCAGATGACAAACAAATACGAGTATATTTCAGTTTCGGTAACAAATGTATAACGTAATTATAATGCAAATTATTTTTATTTTTATTATAAAACAGCCGTGCGCTTTTTTTTTTTTTGACCAATGTTAAAGCGAATAGTGAAGTCATCATAAAATTTAATTTAATAATAATAATAATAATAATAATAATAATAATAATAATAATATAATAATAATGAATAGTGAATAATAGAGTGAATAATTTAATTTTAATGCTTCTTAGGGTTTGAATTTACCCATATATATATTGTAATAATCACCGCAATAATAATAATAAATTAATAATATAATAATAATAATAATAAA
>JABUQX010014717.1:25000-46027 GCA_015478945.1 Trachelipus rathkii
TGTGTGTGTGTGTGTGTGTGTGTGAAACATTAGAGCTAAGACGTTTACTGGGTGGTAAAATCTGGTAATAAAGAAGAAATTTGTTGCCTGGATAAGAAGGAAAAAACATTTTGCATGAACCCTTAAGTGAATCCAGAAAATTAATACTTCACCTTTACATGCCAAACTGGGTTTGATGAAGCAGTTTGTCAAACCTTTATCTGTTTTCAAGAATTTTGAGCAGAGCCGAATTCAAAGGAAAATATATTTCGAGTTGAGTCTGAGACGGAGCAAAAAAATTTATGGATGGAGCCGGATCCGGATCCGAAGTAGAAATTTTTTTTATTATTTAAGAAATAATCCGGATCCGGATAATTTCAAAATGAAATAAAATATAATAAAATAAATAGAGGAATCCGTTAAGAAATATATTAACAAATTAATTAGAAAACGAGAGACAGGAAGCATCGTAGATAAATTGAAACGAATTTTTTTAGAAAGTCATGGAGAAAGGACTTCCAAGGAAATTTTGTGTTAGAAAGGAAAACGTATAAATTGCTATCATCTGAGCAAGGATAAAGATTTTTGCTGTATGTGGTGTGTGTGTGTGTGTGTGTGTGTGTGTTGTGTGTGTGAGAGGAGAGAGAGAGAGAAGAGAGAGAGAGAGAGAAGAGAGAGAGAGAGAGAGAGAGAGAGAGAGAGAGAGAGAGAGAGAGAGAGAGATGCTAGCGCAAGCGAACAAAAAATAAGAACCCGTAGTTTAGAATCAAGGAAGATTTTCAAAGTTCTAGGATTGCAGTTAAGTAGTTCTAAAACTTTGTTACGTTTTGAGCTCTAGCACCCTTTTCGATATGAAGGAATAGAGTTATAGTTCTGAAACTTGGAATATAATGTATATATGGGATTAAAGCTCGAATCCGTGTAAAATTTCAAGTCTAGGAATGGTATATAGAGGGTGGGTCCACCCTGGGGTGGACGCCGATTAGCGCTTTACGCCCTTGTGGCGGTGAATCTGCGTGGGTGAGTTTAGGCCTAACAAGCGTTTGGGCGACCGAGCACCTGGAGGTCAAACAGACCGAAGGTCTGTTTGACCGACAGACACAGACTGAGCGCGCGTGCGCATACACAAACACAATTATTATTATTATTATTACATCGAAGAAGTGATCCCCGAAGGGGATCACTTCTGAGTTGTTTTTTTTAAACCCTTCTGCGTGTCCTTCATCACCGCATCGCCCCCCGCACCGCACCGCACCGCACCGCACCGCACCGCACCGCGCCGTTAGCGCTCCGCTTCCGACTCATCCTCTGGAGTTTTTATTTATTATTATTATTATTATTATTATTATTATTATTATTATTATTATTATTATTATTATTATTATTATTATTATTATTATTATTATTATTATTATTATTATTATTATTATTATTAGTAGTAGTAGTAGTAGTAATAGTAGTAGTAGTAGTGGTAATAGTTAGAGTTATCGTATCGTGATAAAATTTGGAGTGGTGTTAGATGGGGAGGTAACCTCGTCGTAGACGAGGTTACGTCCCCGTGGGTCCCTGAAGAGGGACCCCACCCCTCTTAAAAAATCGAAGTGTTCGTAATTGGTTGAAATTTGGGGAGAGGATTCAGAGTTTTGAGTTTCTAGAAAGAATTGGTATTGGAAATCTTTTAGGAGTGGCTCCACCGGTGCTGGAGCCACTTCGGTGCCGAGTTAATAAACAGTCGTAAAATAACAACAATGGTGGTGTGTTTATATAGGTTATCGAACCCGTAGATCTCGAATATTAGGGTTATAAGCCCGTGTAGGGTGTCTAGGACCCCCCATTAGAGGGGTCTCGAACTGAAAAAGGCACGATGCAACGGGAATGAGAAGGATGAGAGTGAGGGGTGAGAAGAAGTCTGATCGAGGAGTAGGAGTTGACGGATTGCCACGTGCTGGCTCCGGTGCGGTGCCGAGTTTATAAATATTCGTTTATGATACAATGTTGGTGCCCTTATATATGTTATTGGGTCGTTAGATTTCGAAAAATAATGGTTTCAAAACCATCAAGAAAAAATAAATAAATATTAATTTAAAATACATTTTTTATGTTATACTTACAAATTTACGTTTTTACATACCCTAAAATAGCAGTAAATCACTAATCAAACCCACTATCCAACCACCAATCTGGCCCATCCTCCTGACCATCCTGTGATCTATATGACTATTGATAGTCACATTTGAGTAGTTTTTGGATAAACATAACAAAAATCAAGTTCTTTATACAAACATAAAACAATATATGTTGACGTAACAAAGTTTTCACATTAATTAAAGCTAACATAGCATCTATCTGAACTATGAATATAACCCCCCAAAGACAAACTTAGCACATCTTAAACAAAATAAACTGGTAACACTAACAAAGTTCCACATTTAACAACAGTAAAGTAACTAATATAGCATACAAAAGACGTAACCTACTTACACTTTCTAAACATAATCGCTGTATTTTAGCATTTAAGACTGTAATTTTAAGCAAAATTTACCATACGATAGTGTATTTCATACAGACGCAATGAGTATACTCTAACATAATAGGGTTTTCCACATTAATAAAGCCTAACATAGCATCAACTGAGCTAAGAATATAATGTACACACACAAACCTAACACATCTTAAAACAGGAATAAAGCAAGTCAGCAATTAACAAATTCCACACTTAACACAAGTAAAGTAACTAACATGGTATGCAAAACGTAACCTAATAATACTTTTTCAAGCATATCTCTACATATTAACGTTAATCTTAACACTTAAAACAGTAACATTTAACTAAAATTTCTCACAACATTGGTTAATTATCATACAGACCAAGCGAAAGTATGCTAACGTAACAAAGTTTTCCACATCATAAAGCTAACATATATCGTTACATTAACTAAGAAAATAATGTACAAAGACAAACTAACACACACCTTAACACGAATAAACTGGTTAACAATTAACAAAGTTCCACACTTAAACACCAGAAAAGCAACTAACATGGTATGCAAAACGTAGCCTAATCTTACTTTTTCAAGCGCTAATCTCTAACATATTAACGTTAATCTTACAACTAACAGTAACATTTAACTAAATTTCTCACAACATTGGTTATCATACTGATCCACGAATATACTCTAACGTAATAAAGTTTTCAAATCAATAAAGCAACTTACAAAGCGTAAACATGAACTAAGAAAATAATGTACAAAGACAAACCCCAAACACAACTTACACACGAATAATCTGTTTAACATTAAACAAAGTTTCCACTGAGTTCTTTTATAATACTAACCAGCGAAATATAGGCTAACATAACAATGTTTTCACTTTAAATAAAAGCTAACATAGCTTTACCCCTCCGAGGAGGGGTAAAGGCCTCAGCCCCTTCGGGCTAAGGCCTAAAGCCCGCTTACACCCCTTCGGGTGATCCCCCCTCGCAGGATTCACACCCCTTTCAAAGGGCGCATCCCTTGTGGGTTTTTCTCTCGGAAGGTAATGTGTTGCTTTAGATCCTTGGTTAATGAAAACTGTTTATTCGTAAGTTAAGTACGTTATGTTAATATTAACTATGACATATGTGGAAATAACCTGAATTTGTTAGAGAAATGAGTGAGTTTTTTGTTAAAAGATATTACTGTGTTTAACTGAACGTTGAATTGTGTTAGAACGTGAGCCTAGGTTAAATTTTTGTTGAATAATTGTTAGGTTTGCCCTAGAACTTTGCTAATGTCAACGTTTATTCATAGGTCAAATAGATGTTATACTCGAAACGAGTGACACTTTGATGAAGATAGTGGCAATTCATAGTTCAAAGATGGTGGCATCTTTGAATAGATTGTCACTTTGTTAAGGGATTTTTGTTAGATATACAGCTTTACCTGTTGCTAATATGCCTGAAAAGCGGGAACATATCGAGTATTGTATGACCTGTTAGATACTTTACCTTGATCAGTAGGGGATCAGTAGGGATGTTAGCTGATTATTCAATACGCGAGGTATGTTAGGTTTGCATTTGTACATTAAATTCCTAGTCGCGGTTAATTTGTTAGCTTTATTGAAGCTAAAACTTTGTTGGTTAAGCATATATTCGGTAGGTTAGTATATAAAGAACATATTTTTTATGTTATGTTTTGTCCAAATGATACTTGAAATAATGACTTGAATCAATAGCTTTCAATAGATCAAGCGGTTGGGACGGTAGGGGACTGCACGGGATGGGTGGTTTGATTTACTGATTTACGTATTTACTGCTTAAAAATCAGTAAATTATTACGTTTTACTGTGAAATTTTACTCAAAGAACTTATTTTTATGTTATGTTGGGATAAAATTTTGTTATTTTTTGGTTAATGTTTGGTTAAAACTTTGTTATGTTTGCGATTATTCGCTGGGGATTATGAAATTTAAACGAGGTTATGATGAATTTTTTGTTAAATGTTACGAAAGTTGATGTAAACATTTGTTTTACGCCAGCAATTATATTCTTTGTCAGTATGATGATTAAACAGGTTTATGCTAAACTTTTGTTTAAATATTACGCAATGTTAATGTAAAATTAACATTGATATGTCAGAGATTTGCTGAAAAAGTGTGAATAGTTTACGTTTTGGACGAAGTGTTATGTTACTTTACTGTTGTTAAGGGCGGAAAGGTTTGTTAATGTTAGTGGTTTATTAGTACGTAGGTGTGTTAGGTTTGGCGTTGTATCATCATATTCTTTAGTTCAGGTTATGTATGTAATTTTATTAATGCAGAAACCTTTGTTTACGTAGCATACTTTCGCTGCTCTGTATGATAATTAAACAAGGTTATGAATAAATCTTGTTAAATATTACTGTGTCCATGTAAAATTAACGTTAATATGTTAGAGATATGTTTGGTAAAAGCATGAATAGGTTTTACGTATTTGTATGCAGTGTCAAGTTACTTTACAGGTGGTTAAGGTGTGGAACTTTTGTTAATGTTAACAGTTTAATTCCGTGCTTAAGTTGTGTTAGATTCGTCGTGGTAAATTATTTTCTTAGTTCAGGTAATGCTATGTTAGCTTTTTTTAATGTGAAAACTAATGTTACGTTAGCATAATATTCGTTGGTTAGTATTCCAAAGAAACTTATCTTTGTTAACTAATGTTATTGTTTGTTGTTGTTGTTGTTGTCGAACGAAGAATATATACCCTTTTTGAACTGATATGGTTCATTCGTACGTCGTATTCTTGTTAACTTTCTTCTGATTGGTTGAGAGAAAGAATCTCATTACAATTAAGGGATGTTTATAAACACTATTTTCTTCAGTAGGATAGTTTTTCGCGGTGTTGTACGATGGCATCTCCCCGCATCTCTACGCTTGTTGTTATCTTCACGAGGAGTTTCGTTTATTCCCCAACGATGTGTCATTTATATTTAATCGTATAATCCGGTGCGGTCGACTGATTTTACATTGCTTGTATCCCTGCCAGAGTGGGTCAAATATATATTTAATTAGCGATATTATTTATCCCGATCAATCTAACTCCATTTATAAAATATGCCAAAAATGGTTAAATAATGAGTAAATAAGACGCTATATAAAAAGATTCATAATTTCAATGTTTTAGTATGGTTGGCTTATTTATCTTCCGGATATCTAGGAGGCTGGTATTGTCATAGAGAGAGCACAGATATCAGCCGTAAAAACCTTCTTCAACTTTTCTGAGTGCGATACTATATTACTCCAATTATAGGATAATTCACTCGATGTAGTACTTATGGTATGGTGGATTAAGATTATGCATTTTTTTTGTATAGTTTAAAATATTGTTATTGGCTGCTGGCAATAATTAAAGAGATTAAACGTTGCAATATGATTAGAACGTATATCTGTTGATAAAAAGTATTTAGATCTCGCTGTGGCCCTTATTGTGGATGATAAAAGTCATAGTAATACTGCTTATCTGTGAGGTCTATGTTAAGTGTCCGGAATATCTTGTGTAAGTGTTTACTAGTTTATACTCGTGAATTGAGCAGTTAATAAAAGTTTGTGTTAGGTGATCTATTTGCACTCGTTCGTTTAGCAGCGAAAAATATATATATTACACCTAGTTAATATGAAGCTAACGATTAGCTTTATTAAATATCGCAAAACATCGTGTTTGATGTTAAAACGCTAATAATTAATCCGACACTGAATTTCGTAAGGTAATAGATGTCAGAGAGGAGACTCAGTGGATTTTGTTTATGTGGTCATTATCACGAGAGTTAATATTTCATGAGTAAACGCACTTGTGTTAGCGAAAATACTCTATGCCTTGAGACTACATGTGATATTTACTTATAGATTCTAGTGTAGTGTTATAAACATCCCTCCTTTGTAAGTTTTTATTGTGATGATGAATAACTTTAGATTACGTTAGAAGTGTATGAATTGCGTGATTCACTATATACTTAACCAACTCTAGTATGTCGCAAAATCTATATAAAGTTAATGTATATTAACGTGTGATTAGTGAGTAAGATTATAAAACAAGATAATATATCGACGATGAACGAGTATGCTAGGATAAGAAAACGCTAAGTTTAGGTATACTGTTCTAGCTATATCCCAAGTGGTATAGTTGGCTTTATACTTGAATCTGCCTCTAGAGTGTGTGATACCTGAACTTGAAGATCAAATGTTTAAACAGCATCTCTCAAAAACTTCGTGTTTAAGCGAATGAATGCCTAAGGTATACATTGATAGCTTTAGTTCTGTATTCGAGGTACTCTAATTATTCTTAAGTCATCATGCTTAAGCGATAAATGTATATTATGCTCATATGTCTGTTCATACAATGTGGAAACTTTTGTTACGATTAGCATACTTTCGCTGGTCTGTATGATAATTAACCAATGTTGTGAGAAAAATTTTTTAGTTAAATGTTACTGTGTTAAGTGTAAGATTAACGTTAATATGTTAGTGTTATGCTTGAAAAGTAAGATTAGGTTTCGTTTTGCATACCATGTTAGTTACTTTAATGTGGTGTTAAGTGTGTACTTTGTTAATGCTTGATCTGCTTATTCCTGTTTAAGTGTGTTAGGTTTTTGGTTGTTGTACATTATTTTCTTAGCTCATATGATGCTATGTTAGCTTTATTAATGTGCAAACTTTGTTACGTTAGAGTATACTCATTGGTTTGTATGATAATTACACACGGTTAATGGTAAATTTTTGTTAAATTTAACAGTCTTAATTGTAAAATAAAGCTTTTATATGTTAGAAATGTAAGTAGGTTACTTCTTTGTATGCTATATTAAGTTACTTTACTGTTGTTAAGTGTGGAAACTTTGTTAACGTTAGCAGTTTATTCTTGTTTAAGAATGTGCTAAGTTTGTTTTGGGGGGTTATATTCCATAAGTTCAGATGATACTAAGTCAAGCTTTATTAATGTGAAAACTTTGTTACGTCTACATATATTGTTTGATCTTTGCATAAAGAACTTGATTTTATGTTATTGTTATCCAAAATCCTCAAAATGTGACCTTAATCAAATAGACTGTTATTGTTGCTTTTGCCCTTTTTGTTGTTACTTGTTGTTTTTGTGTGTATTTGACTGTTTTGGTTTTCTTTGTTTTTTTGTTTTTTTTGGATTTTGGTGTTTTATATTTTGTTTTTGGTAGAATTTTTTCTAATAGATTCACAGATGGTCAAGAGGATGGCCAGAATTGAGTGTTGGATTTTGAGGTGGTTTGAATTTTAGTGAATTTACTGCTTTGAGGTTAGATATTGTAATGAGACGTTTAATATTTTTTTGTAAAGTATATGGAAAGCATTAAATGTTTAAGAAAATTTTTTTTATTTTATTATATTAATATTATTTTATTCTTGATGATTTGGCTTTTGAACGCTCTTAGTTTTTCCGAATTCTACAGACCCAATACCAGCATATATACTTGAGTAGCTTTCCACCTTAATTTGTATCATTACAGCACTAAGTATTTAAATTAAACTCTGCACCGCAACGGACAAGCACGCGGTGCAGTCTGTTCAACATCCTTCTCACTTTCTGATTCAGACTTGTCTTTACTCATATTCGTTCCTCCACCTCTTTATTCTTCCTTCATCCTTCTTTACCATTCATCCTTTGTTTTTTTTGTCTCATCTTCTGTGTCTCTTTTTTTATAGTACAGACGTACCGCACTAATATTGGTGGTGACGGCTACCTGAGCAGGTTCCTAGGCTATACACCGTTAGCATATATAAACCCTCACTCAATATTACTGCAGTGACATCTAGGCGCCGGTATGATAAAATGTTCGAGTAACCTATTGTATATAACACTACCACTTCCCATGGTGTTGATATATGAGCTGAATAAATAACTTGTTATAATATTTTCACTCTCGGGCTGCGACCATGGCAGTGGCTCACAGGCACCGGGGTGGGCCTGGTAGCCAGACTCCTCTAATTACCATTACTACGGGATATTCATTCTTATGAAACTCAACTCTGATCCGCTCTGCCCCAAATTTTCAGACGCAATTACGATCACTTCGATTTTTTTTAAGAGGGGGTTGGTGTGTCCTCTTTCAGGAGACCCATCGGGACGTTACCTCGTCTTACGATCTGTGGTTACGCTTTCTTCTCCATCTAACAACCACTGTCAAATTTATCACGATTTACGATAGGAGCTTCTATAGCTTCTACATCTTACTTACTGTATTTACTTGTATTACTACTTGTACTTACTACTACTTATCTGACTACTGATTTTTCTACTATCTTAAGATCTTGCACTACTTTAATAATATTTATAATAATAATAATAATAATAATAATATAATAATAATAATAATGATAATACATAATATATATATATATGAATTATATTAACTCTATCCCGAGGATTTAGATCGGTCGGAAGCAAAGCGCTACGGCGCGGTAGCGGTTGTCGGTGCGGAGGCTGAGTTGCGTGCGAATGCACGAGTCATGAAGGAACCGCACGAAGGCTAATATAGCTAACAACTCAGAATGTGATCCTTCTCTCCTCGTTGGATTCACTCTCTTCCCCGATGTAATAATAATTAATAATAATGTAAGTTTGTGTATAGCGCACTGCGTGGTTCTCAGTCTGGTGTCTGTCGGTATTTTCAATACACAGACCATTTGTCCGTCTAGTGTATTTTGACTCCAAGTTGTATTGCTATTCGTTGAATCGACCATTATCACATTTTATGTGAGGATCCATGATATACTCCACTCATTAAGAGTATCTAGCCAAACCACCATTTAACCTTCCCGGAGAATAATAGGGGATCGCTTTGAAAGGAGTGTGATCCTGCGAGGTCTTCAAAGAATCACGCCACGAAGGGCGTAAGCGCTATATCGGTGTCCACCCTCGGGGTGACCACCCTTATAACACCTTACAGTACTTTGTGAATATTTACTACGCGAATTCGAGCTTATCTCCTTTATTATTACGATTGTATTTTGTTGGTTTCCAAGTTGTTCAGTAACTTAACTCTTATTAACCTTCCATATCGAATAGGGTGCTTGTTGAGCTCAAAACGTAAACAATACTACTATATATATATATGTATATAATATATTATATATATATATATATTATATATATATATATATATATTATATATATTATATGATTATTATTATTAGTATATATATATATATAATTATAGTAGTATATTATATATATAATATAAATAATTATTATATTATATATATATATATATATATGATATATATATATATATATATTTATGTATAATATATTTATTATATATTATATAATATATATATATATAATATATATATTATATATATATAGTATATATATATTATATATATTATATAGTATATTATATACATATATATATATATTATATTATGATATATTTTATATATTATAATATATATAATTATTATATATGTATTTAATATATATATATATTATTTGAGGGTTGTCTATTGCTTATTCAGTAAGCTGATTTGGACACAACATATATGAAGAAAATTTTCAATTTATAGTTTTTGATACAGTCGAAATATGATATAAATAGTTTATATATGTATGTATATATAATATATATTAATATATTATATATTATATTATTGATAGTATATATATATATATATATGATATATATATTATTGATATTTATTATATAAAATATAGATTTGTATATATATATATATAGTATAGTATATATATTATATTATATTATTATATATATATATATATATAATTAATAATGAATAATATAGTATATATATATTATATAAATAATAATATATAATAATAATAATAAAATAATAATAGATAAAATATTAGTAATATTTATAATAATTAATAATAATATAATTAATAGTATATATATAATTAATAATAATAATAATTTATAATATATTTAAATATTTCGAATTAAAATATAGTAATAGTGAATTATAATTATATAATTGTAATTAAATTAATATATTTAATAATAATTATATATAATAATTAATTTTGATATATTAATTTAATTAAATTAATAAGTAATAATAATAATAATAATATATAATAATAAGTATTATATAATTAAATATATAATATAATAATATATTTGATATAATAATATAATAATATAGTAATTAATATAATAATTAATAATAATAATAATGGATAATAAGAAGAATGAATAATAATATAATAAGTAATAATTATGAATAATATTAATAAAATACTTTGAATCATATATAATTAATTAGATAGTAGATGAAGGTAATGTAGATAAGTTTATATATGATTGTTTATTCATTTTTTTTATATTATTTAATTATTTCATTTTTATCTATATTAATTAATTATATTATTGATTAATGATTGCTCATAATTTATATGATAAGTAAATCATATTAATGGTGAGGAGTTCCTGGACACATACTAAATGGACTTATTACATCTATATTCGTAATACCTGGATGATTATAAATCCTAATCAATCAAGCAAACTACCGATGTTTTTGATTAGCCTCCAAATGAGATAGATATTATCGGTCGATGTGTTAATGCTCGAGTCAGGAAGCATAGATTGGAGTATGCACTCTATATCGTTCTCCACACAGCTAGGACATATCCGCGTCTCTTCCTTGTGTGAGCGTTGCTATACTATCTTGACCAGCCGTTTGGAATCTTATGGCCTAGAATGCTACCGATACTCATTAGAAGTGTTCTCTTTATTGGACCTATGAAGAGTTCGGGCCTTAAAGGATAGTAAAGATGCTGGTCCACTGACCATTGGGAGAAAACTCACCTGGAAACTGCGATAAAATAAACTTAATAATAATAATTAATTAATAAAATAATAATTAATAATAACTAATAATAATACATAAAAATAATAATAACTAAATAATAATAACTACATAATATAATATAATTAATAATATAATAAATAATAATAATATACCAGTAATCACTTAAATTATAGTCACTAAATTATTATGTCGTCTCTAGAGTAAAATAATTTTAAAACTAAAGAGTGATACTAGTAAAGCTGAATGTCTTTATGTTATCCCCACGAGTTATTTTGCGCTTCAATGTGGTGTAAACTTTCAAGATAATTATATATGTAAATAACATATACTCTGATATTCCTGAAATTAAAGATATAACTGCTTTTTTAAAGGTAAAAAAAAAAAAAACGCCTGAGTATCAATAGCATAAAAAACACGATGGAACAGAAACTGTAAATGATGGTTCATGTTCTTCGATACCACCAACTTCTATCTATGTTATGAAAAGACCCATTCATCCTACACTGTTTGAATTAACTGAAGAAAGGTTTGGTACATTAATGACAGAAAACGTAATAAAATTCATTTCAGAATTCGGAAAAAATTCCTGTGGACAACCAGCCATTTTCCATTGTAGAAGATTAATTAATCACCTTTGTCCACAGTATAAAAGTGAGCACAAACCAAAACTAATTCAAACTGTTACAGAACTAGTTGGCACACATCATAGCGATCTGTCCGTGCTAATAGTTTTGAGAGTTTATTAATACGTTGATTTTCAGTGTTGATAATGTAAGATTCTAAGGAACAACTCGAACTTTGTCACGAACTCCTTGGTTTGCACGTACATTCCAACTGGGCAACCCTCCTTATCGCTTTGTCAGTTTACCCTCTACTGTATGCTACTTCACTCTTAAACATGCTTTCGGTTGATCGCGTTAGCTTTGGCTTTGATGTTTCCTCGATTTTAAGAGAAGTAAGCGAATCGAAAAGAAAATTTATTCGCCTGACCGTTCATGCTGACCGCGCATCCACCTAGTTCGCTAGAACTATTTGCACTTTGATATATGTTTTTTAACTCAACAATCAACAATGTGCTGCGTTGATCTCCTAGCTTTTATGGTTAGCTTTGTTTGGCATACTTGTTTAATTATTCTCCGTGAATGAGGTACTTTTCGGAGAATTAGGAGATCATCCCAGCCTAGTATAATTAAAAGTTTCAAGAACAAAATGACACATTAGTTTTACAGAGAAAGGAATTGTTCTTTGAACACTGGGTGCTAGATCAGGTTTCTGTTCTTTCATCGTATTATGCTAGTAGTTTATTTATAAATGATATCGAATGGGATAGTTTACTTACAAAATAAAAATTACATGGCTATATTAAACTTTCCGTTTGCTTATAAATTTATTAGTTCTTGGTATCAATATTTTTCTTCTTGGATATACAGTCCATTGTTACTGTTTGGTTGTTCCTGTACAAGCTAACTGCTGGTACCTTGTAATATATATATATATAATATAATATATATTAATTTATTAGTATTATTATTATAATATTGTTATATGTTATATTATATTATATATGTATATATAATATATATTAAATATAATATTATATATAAATTTTTTACGGTATACTGAAATTTTCAGTTCCGGTCGGAATCCGGAATTTCTAATGAACTTTCCTTTAACTATATAATGAAATGTTAAATAAAAATATTCTTATACTTTTCGATATAAAATCAATTATATATTATATATATATAGTATAGTATATATATATATATATATATATATATAAGTATATATTATATATATATATATTATATATATATATAATTATATAATATATATATATATATATACTTTTTATAAAATAATATATATACAGATTTTGATTAAAGATTTTTATTCATTAATTAACTGAACAATTTGTAATAAATACATTAACCGTCAACTAATTATTCCTTTTTAAATCGCCATCATTTTCATTTGAAGACTTTTTTTATTATTAATAATGTTACAGAATCTATAATAGAGTGTTATAAAATATGCCACAGAAAAATAAAACGAGTTGTTCTAGACCAAAAATATATTTTTAATACAGCGCCTATATTCTCTCAAATTTACATAAGGAAAGATCTTATCACCGAAGAGAATAATCTGGAACGTCAAAAATTTGGATAGTATAAAGGGAGACATCTTGTATTTTTCAGACTACAGAGGAAACCCTCAAAGAGGCGAAAATCCAGCCATGAATAACAAGCCTGAGTATTGAGGAAAGTTTCTCTCAAAAAAAAAGATTTCTGACATTAATTCAATGACCCCAACCCTCCATAGCCGTCAATTCATCAGAATATCATAATTCTATTTTATTCACAATCCCTGAAGCTAGGATTCCATAGAAACTTATTTCGCCTTCTTCTTCATACCAATAACATCTTTAATCCTACTGCTAGAAAATTAATTTCTTGTAGAGACTGGAGCAAGCGTTATCGTAGAGATGAATCACCGCAGTACTTCACGAGAAGTTATTTAAGGCTGATCAAGATCTCATTTTCTAAAGATTATAGCCTGGACAGCTAATCACTCATTCGAACGAGTCGTTTATATATCTTTAAACTGCTCACACCTGCATTCTGCGCACTATTAATATATATATATTTACCTAATAACATCTATAATGGATATATAATACTATTTATATACTACCTTGGTCAGATTAGTATAAATGACAATTATATTTTATTTAACCGTATATTAATAATTATATACCTTACTATTATAATAACTAACATATATAAAAAATTTATCTCATTTATTCGAGGAGTCCTTCTCCATGTTATATATATATTTTCATATTATATATATTATATTCCTAGGATTTCACTTCTTTTCACTTACAGTAGCTATCCGATGGGTTAGTCTCGAATTCCGTGTATCACTGAGAGAGGACTCAGGTATTCGATGTGTATTAACTAATTTCCGTGCTATACTCGCTACTTATTATACTTATTATATTTTATTCATTAAATATTTTTTATATTATATATTTTTGGAGATATATTATTATTCACTCAGGATATAGCTACTAGGTGTTATAATTTCATTATATTATATATTATAAATTATTATTATACTTTTAGTGAGTATTTATATACCTCAGTGATCGGTACTATTATCTACATATCATATCAATTAATATATTATTTTATTTAGCTTCACTAGTTAATCTTCAACTACCACCTCGGTAATATAATAATATTATAATTATAATTTATATTATTCCTACTTTATATATCGTGATACACTACTTACGAGATATGATTATTTACCTCTGATATTTTTTAATGTAAAATTATAAAACTCACTGAAATTATTCTTATTTATAGAGACTGTGTATTCATATTATAAGGCATTTGAGTAAACCACACGTAAGTTTTCAATAGTGTCTGTGTGAACACCAAAATAACTTTTCAAACGTAGAGTGTTACATTTCCATCAACAACTGAGTACACTACTAATAGCTGTTCCTAAAGAATATAAGCATATATCGGAGTATTCTAGTGTTTACACCAAAAGGGTTGTTTGTTTAAGATTTAGTTCACATTTTATATATGAATCAGTTGTATGTAAATGTGTACTCGATGATATTATCATTATTCAATCTGCTTTGTTAAAGTTGAGTGAATTTATGAAATACTATTAATGGTTTTTCTGCCTTCTTATTCAGCCTAACCCAACGTCATTCACAACATGTCCCCTTTGCATTCTCTATTACTTACTTAAAAGCATGTATATAAACTCTCAAATTATCTTCTATATTACCATGAATTATTACCTATACCCCAGTTATAACGTAGTCTTTATAGCTCTTAATATTGTATTTTACATACACATATCCTAATACTAATATACTAATATATATATATATAACTATAATATATATATATATACATATAAATACATATACTAATAATATATAATATATATGTTGTGTGTGTCAGCTCGACTATGCTACTACTGTGATCGTGTAGTGCTGTGTATATATGCCTATCGCATCTTTGAGCGCACGTGACGAAAATAATATAGACATAAATGAGCGCATAGAGTCTAATCCTTTGTGGTGCTTAGTTCACTTTTGTGTGCTGTGCTTCGTGAGTGCAATAATATAGTCCAGTCTGTCTTTATGCACTCTAATATGCGCCCAAATGTGTACACCTTACACATAACGATAGCTCTCATAACAGGAACAACTAGTAAATGACATAAAGAATATATAATAATATATCAATTATATAACACACACTAATTGGACATTAAAATAATAATAATAATAATACAAATAGAAGTGTCACCTATTCACACAATATATTCGAATTCAGATGAGAGTGTCTTCTACTATTAAATGAATTGAGTCATGAGGTGACATAGAAATTCGAGAACATTGGAAGAATGTGAAGTCATAACTAATATTGTATCATAACAATATTATGAGTAGTAACATGAAAATATATACACTCAATAGGAAATTGTATTAAGTCTTAATAACTGGAGATAATGGAGAATTAATATATTTAAATTAACATAAGGGCTTCTCCTAGAGTAATAGCTTTGTATAATAGATGCAAGTAATAATTGTCAAAATAAAATAGATCATCAGGTTATTTGAATAAATGAATTTAACGTAAAGAGAGCGAAACTTATCAATACATACTGAGATAATATCAAGACCTATCTCTATAAAATGGTTAATCAAATGTGACACTCAGTATATATACTCTAATAATTGAAGAATGCAAAAGAAACCCATAAAGCAACATCATGAGTAATGCCAAATATAAACATGTTTGAATATTAACCTAGATATTAATGAGAGTAAATTCAACGAAATATTACTTAACATGTGTAAATTAGATCATATTTATGATGGATTAGGATTAAAATACTCACATATAAATTCTTTGCTTTCCTTGTGTAAAGCAAATTGATGCAATGAATAATTAAATATATTTCAAAATGCAATGTACAATACTTTATTATTTATTCCTCAATTATATATTATTTATTTAAATTAAATTTAATTATTTCAATTCACTTATCTATAATTAAATATAATTATTTGCATTTGGAGTTTACTTGATTATTATTCTATTCTGGGGTAATTGATGTATATCTGGATATAAAATTCTTATTTTCTAAATGGGTATTAGCACAACACACCTCCCGTACTAAGAACAGGGTAATACTATCAATGAAATGCGATTTAATATAATGGCTTTAGATCTATCGGACATTTATATATAAAGGTGTGTTATTTCCTAATTCTCTCATCGTCTAGTTGTGTGTGTGGAGCTACATACCACACTCTGATCATTTCTTCCGACTCTAATGAAGTTATTATTGACTCTTTATACTGTATGCCAGTGATAAAGTAAAATAGTTCAACATATGAGGGTGTTATTAGTGAGATCATTGTATTATTATATATATATTTTATGTAAAATTGAAAAACTATAAAATATATATTATATATATATATAATTTAATCATACTATGTATATATTATATAATATATATATATATTCGTCAGAATATTACCAGTCACGGGCAAGGGTCCTTTTCAAGTAAGGACAGAAATAATAAAAAAATATCTAAAAATATTTCATTCTTCTTCATTATCTTTGACTTCGGTTTCATTTTCTTCTTCAAGAAACTTTCATCTTCATACATGTCAACGTACAATCTGTATTTAAACAACTGATTAGCGGAGGTTTCTTCCACCTCTTCCTCTTTTGCGTGCTCTACTTTTCTTCTGTTTTTCTTCTTTTAGGCAGACTCCCTTAATGAGCTTTCATTTAATGAAATCTCAAGAGTAGTTTTTATTTTTTTTTTTCCATTATTTTTTTTTTATTTTTTTTTTTTTCTTCTTCTCACTGTGTTCTTCTTTCCTTTTCGGTTTTCTTTTCAGATCCTATACCTTTTTTTTTTTTTTTTTTTTTTTTTTTTTTTTTTTTTTTTGTGTGTGTGGTTCTCCCAGATTATACTTTTTAATCCCTCATCTCCTTCCAAAAAAGGAAATTTTTTCGTAATAATGCGAACGGTATTTTTTTTTTCTTCATTTGTTCTAGATTTGTTTCCCTCCAAAAATACATTTCAGTACTTTTGTTTAAGTTAAGCAAGGATACTGTACATAGAAATATATTTTACATCAGTTTTGACAGAATCGGGTTTCCACAAGTAAGAGTGCGCGAATTCGAGTTATTTGAAGTTTATCATATTAAAACAAAAGTTTTATATAAACTTTTTTTTAAATATTTTGTTAAATTGTTTTTTTATGCATTTGGGTTTTAGCTTGACAGCTAGATAAAATTATCATGACCATCTTTTTGGCATAAAAATTATGAAAGCGAACATCATTTGGTACTAATTCACATGTATGTAAGTTGAGGAAGGATCTGAAGGACAAACTAATATATCAATATCTGGTACAACTTATCAGATTTACCAGAACTACTGGTTTATTTATAATGTTAACGTAGATTTTGCATACACTTATTTTGCTTTTCACACTTAGCGATTCTTAGTTGTATATTTACCACACAGTTCAGATACGGGATTGAGTTGATTCTTGAGGCACCATATTTGGTTTTTCAGAAGATTGATACTTAATTAATGAGAAAACAAACTTGCTTCGAATGTTGTAGTCACAAACGAGGGAACAGTAGACTTCATAAAGAGACAACTTTTTTATATAATTTAACATTATTATCTAATATATATTATTATGACTATATACTATATATATATATATATAGTATATTATAATTATATATCTAATATCATATATATATTATTATATATATATATATATACTTTATATATATTAATTATATATATCGAAAAATTATAACTAATATATATATATTATTAGTACTACTGTCATTATCATAGTAGTAACTAATATTACTATCATATATATATATATTATTATTAGTGATATTAAGGTATGTGATGGGGTTTTATCTGATAGATAATAATATCTATATATATATATAGTATAGTATAGTATGTATTATGTGATATATATATATTATACTATAGTATATAACTATATATTATAAATACGTATATATAGTATATATTATAATTAATCACATACTACTAACTACCAGGGTTTCAAAATCCTAGTGTATATATATATATATAATATATTATTTATATATATATATATTTTATAATAAATATATACTTACTATATCATAATATATATATATATAATATATATATCACGGAAATAGCACTTTTTATCGCCGAGGTGCGGTTGACCTCAGGTCCACCCAAGGGGGTTAACCTTCTGACCCATTATGCTTGCTCCTCAACTTGGCACACCGTGATGGTGATTTCCGAAAACCTTCATATTTTGCCGAGACATTTATTATTATTTCAGCGTTTATTAGGTATTAGATCTTTCATACTCAATTTCGTTAAGGAATCTCCAAACAATTAACTCTTGATCAAGCCTATTAGCGCCAAATTCTAACAGGTCGACTAAAATTCAAGTTATACAAATCAAGCTTATAGCATTAGTGCTTAATTTTTATTTCAATCAATATTTGTATTGTTATAAGTTCGGCTAACTCTGGATACCCTGTTTTAATTATTCTATTATATACTAATACCCTTTATTATAACGGTTAGTATATTATTTACGACCTATTATAGTTATGGAATAGGCTGGGACTTGATTGTATGGGTTGTTGCGTTGATATGTATATAGCTGGGGGTATATATTCGTTGTGTGTTATTTGTATGTATATTAGTTGTGTGTTATATATTTTGGTGGGTGGGGTTTGTCTGTGTGGCATAGGGGTTACTGTGAGTGCAGTTGAGTTTTATAGGTTAAAGTAGTTGGTTACTTATAGGTGATCGCTATAGTATTTTACTTGTGAGAGTTTGGGTATATATATCTAACTTGGCACAGTTATGTGATGGGGCCTTGTTTGCCTAATCATTTGTTCGTGCTACTACTAAATATGCTATTAACAATGATTAAATAGTAGTACTTTATCTTTTCACCAGGAGCTCACTTCGTTCACTTTGTAATACTGTTTTAAACCGCAAAAATCGATTGAAGATTTAACAGAAAAAGATCGTTTCCTTCTCGCTTCAACGCGAGCCACCTCACGATAATCGCCGGCCTATTCAACACACAGAATTCAGAATCTACGACATCTATCAGATTGAACGCCGCGCAAGAAGTCAATCGGCCCACTTCTTTGACAAATTGGTTTGGCCTGTCCGAAAAGTTTCTATTCTTTCGTCCCTGACTGCTTGCATAAATGATCTCTCACACGAGGCACTTCAGCACATATTTGGGCAATAATAGGCCAAGGATTCTGGCGTTAAGAACAAAGACAGCCTGTAGAGTTTCCAATTCAACGAAAAGGAACGTCGCTTTCGCCGAAGAAAGCCGCAACGCAATAAAGCTTGTCTTGAGGGAAAACGCGATTCAAGGCTAAGAAAGACGGAGGAACGAACAGTCAAGCTATCCTTAAGAAAGAAGAAATTCTAAGCTAACGAAAGACGTTAGCGACCGAACGTCAAGCTACCTTTAAGAAATGAAAGAAAATTCAGCTAAGAAAGCCGACGCAGATTCAAGCGTAACGACCAGACGGAAGAACGAACCGTACATGAGCAGTAAGCGCGCGAGCGTATAATGAAGTCACGAACTGGAACGTATCACGCTCTTTCACGCGCAATTACAACCACAGGGCCTTATCCGTGTGGTAAACACCGATGGCACACGGTCCCACCCGTTCAGAACGCTAAAGTACCTAATCTAGCATCCCATTTAACGATGAGGGCCGACCCTGACTTGAAATGGATGCTCATATTCAAAGATTTGAGAAGTTTATGCTAACAATAAAGGCCTTCTAGATGGGATGCCTGGCTGTGGTCATGTACTAGTTTTAAGTGCAGGCAACTCCTTTACCATCGGACGCGCTCTGTCCGCTATTTTAGTAAACTCCATCCCCCCGAAAGCATACGACTAAACCCTTTGGCTCCACTTTCAAGCAAGAACTATTGACCACTTCAATATGAATCATACGGAGGATGGGTTATTCCGAACTAATTTAGGGACTTCGGTTTTTTCGCAAAACCGCAGGGAGAAGAAACTCCTCTTCCAGTTTTGTGAATCGGATCTAAATCCTACTTTAATCAAAATGGGAGACCAGAGCTGTCCATCCTTTGACCCCCGGACGATTATGAATGGAGTAAGTCCGCGAACCCCCCTATGTCCAACTCTCCGCGATCAATTCTACATTTCCTGCCTCTGCCACTTTCTCTGTTCACAAAGAATCTTTTAATTCGGGCTAGATTCTTAGGGAACACTTGGACTCTCTGATATCGAGTCACCTGGGCCGATCTCGCGCTGATCATATCCTCCAGGCAAGAGGCTAGAAAATTGAATGTCTCCAGAAAAGATCGGGAGCGACATTTACAAAAGCAGTAATAAGTCCATTTCTTGCCCCTCTTCAAAGCGAACAAAGCCGATAAAAAGAGGCTATATGCAATCAACTATGGGCGGGGCCACCCGAGTCCCCGTAATTCCAGCGCCACAAAAGCCTGCGGAGAGATCATTGTGGAAAGTAGGGATCTATCCGAACCATGAGAGCAACCTCGTTATTCCTTTCCCAGAGTACGGATTAATCGGGTAATTTCATGAGCCACAAAAGTAATCTGTGCAGTGGTG
>JABUQX010014718.1:0-16969 GCA_015478945.1 Trachelipus rathkii
GTTTCTCATACCAGATACGTGCTGCATCTTTTAACCCGTACGCCCCCTTATTAAGTCTCCACATGTTCCTACTTTGAGCTTCCTTTGGTGGCTTGATGTAAACCTCTCTGTTTATTTCATCTCCTTGTAGATACGCTGTTTTAATATACATACTTTTACAGGACCATTCATAACGCCCCATAATTGCAAGACATAGT
Source organism: Trachelipus rathkii (assembly GCA_015478945.1). Classification (NCBI taxonomy): domain Eukaryota; kingdom Metazoa; phylum Arthropoda; class Malacostraca; order Isopoda; family Trachelipodidae; genus Trachelipus; species Trachelipus rathkii. The sequence continues at coordinate 198 of JABUQX010014718.1, forward strand.
TTTAGTGTTTCCGTAGCACACGTTGGGGCATCAGTTACTAGATCCTTCTCCTTTTCTTCAAATCCTCTTACTACTAACCGTGCTTTCCATCCCTGTCTTCCTTCAATTTCCTTTTTTTGTCATAACCCATCTTGTATTCATCACCTTTTTTCCTTTCCATTCAGACCAAGTGACTTCTTTATAAACATTATGTTCTTTCCAACTCTCTAATTTCCCTTCTAATTGCAATACACAGTTTTAGTGTTTCCGTAGCACATGTCGGAGGAAAAAATAACATTCTGTTACTAGATCCTTTTTCTTTTCTTCGAATCCTCTTACTACCAACCTTGCCTTCCATCCCTGTCTTCCTTCAATTTCCTTTTTTGTCATAACCCATCTTGTATTCATCACCTTTTTTCCTTTCCATTCAGAGCAAGTGACTTCTTTATAAACATTATGTTCTTTCCAACTCTCTAATTCCCTTCTTTTTGCCTCCTGTTGCTGTTCCAACTCCTCATTCTCTTGTGTATTTTCAAAATAAAAACTGTTATCATATACGTCTGTTTCTTCCGTTTCTTCAGTCCTTGTCTGTTCTTCCTCTCTCACACTCCTCACCCCTTCATTTTCACTGTTTTCTTCTATGTCTGTCTGTTCTTCAGGTTCTTCCGATTCTTCGGTAACATCTGGTAGACCACTTATTCCAGGGTAGTACCTTAAATCCACCCACTCCTTCTCTCCAGTTTCTATATCGATTATGTTGTAGCTTTGACTATATTTTTTTTTGCTACTTTTCTTTGCTGCTCTTCCCAAGATTTCAATTTTCCTTTCTTCCTCATCTTCATTCCATATCCTATATCTTTTCCCCTGTAATGCCTCTGTTATTAATTTTTTCTTCTCTCTATTAGCTCTTGTCTACCCTCTCTATTCTTCCCAATTCCTCTGTATTCAGTGTTCTCTCCTTCGCTATCTGAATCATCTGAATTTCTTTCATATACTGGGGCTCTTCTTGTTTCCTTACCTGCCTGTAATTGCTCTTTTTCCTCGTGTGAGTCTCCTTCTTCGAATTCCCTTCTCTTTCTATTGGTTGTTTCTCCTTGTATTCTTGTTATGTGAACTCTATTCACTCATCGCACAGAACTTCCATGTTTCACTATTACTACCTTCCCGTCTCTTCCTATCACCTTAGCAGGTCCTCTCCATTCTTTTTCATTTTCCCTCTTATAATACACTTCTTCTCCTATCTGCGCTTCTTCCAGTTTGTGTTCTCTAATGTTTTCTAACACAGCTCTTCTTATTCTATCCTCTGATTCTCGTTTTATATGTATATTTCCCTTGCTAGTATGTAACCAGTTGGGTATGCTCTTATGATCTTGCATTCATTTCCCTTTCTCTAACATCCGAAATTCTTCCTTCTCCTTCTCTATTGTCCGTACCTTGTTCTGATTTTTTCTAAATTTCCTACCGAATTACTAATGATGTATGGGGCAGATAACCTCCTTTCATGAACGAGACTATTCCTGGCTTGCATAGTCCACTTGAGACATATCTCCCGATTAGGTACCTCCTATTCATTTTTCTCATATTTTTTCCCTTCCACAACCCACCAGATTCTCGCGATATACCATTTACTCTCATGGCTCTCTGCTGCTGTACATTCTCATTTGTATATCCGAACTTTCAGTCAAACTTTCTCATTTCTTTGTTAATTAAATTCTAATGCCATTATCCGTAAAGAAACAGTTCAGGTGCTCCAAAATAAACCACTAATGCCACTTATTAGATACTTTCTCTGCTTATTTTCCTCACCTTTTCTTATTTGCTTATTCATGTCCCCTGGACAAACCTTGTTGCAAGTCGACCACAGTAGAAACATTTTTTCCTTTTAATTAAAATATTCCCCAAATCCATAGCCACCACTTCATTAACTTCTGGCCTTTGTGGAAAGCCCACCACGGGCTTTTGTGGTGATTTCTTAATACCTTATGCATACGTTACAGGTGTTACATAGTCTTTAACTCTCTCCTCAATTTCCTCATTATCTCTTCACCCCCTTCTCTCCGTATGACAAGGCTGACCTATCATCTTCAATAATTTTATCACCAACCCGCATGCCAAATTGGCAGATGTAACTTCAAGTAATTTTAATTCTTTACCATTTCCTTCTAATAACCAATTCCTTTTTATACCTACTGTACCACATTTCTTTTTGGTTACCCTCTCCGTTAGTGTCGAGTATCCTTACTCTAATATGTCTTACTGTGTTATAGTGTAGAATTGCGTTACCTAAATCCCCAAAAATAACTTTTTTCTCATTTAAATCTATCGTTACTTTCATTTTTTCCATTGTCTGTCTCCCTATTAACCATGGAATTTCACCTTTTACAACTTCTGTCCTAATCCAAAATTTAATTCCCCCTACTCTACATGGTATCTTAACTGCTTTGAAAGCCTCGTACTTATTCTCCCCAAATACATACTGTCCTTTTACCAATTCTTGTTCTTCATTCATTTTATTAAGGTCTTCTCCACTTACATTCACTAACACCTTCTCTAGCCACTTTTCCCCACAAATGGTTGCTATGCACCCAGTATCTAAAATTCCTTCAACATTTTCTGACCAATCACTCTCTTCTCTTATGTCCTCCCAGTATACTCTCTCTCTCTTCTTTCCTTTTCTCTTTCTCACCAAATATTCTCTGCAACGATTCTTTCATTTCTTCTTCTACACTCACTCCAGCCTTCTCACAATCCTCATATATTCCCTCAAAACTCTGTATGTACGCTTGCATATTCTCCTCTTTCTTTCTTTGAATGTTAAATAAAAGTCTCATCCTATTGAATCTATCACTCACTAAATTCCTCCCGTATACACCCTTTAGTGCCTCTAATATCAATTTTACTCCATCTTTTTCCTTCAGTTGCTCATCTGGTATTCCTCGAATCACATTAAACGCCTTTCCTTTCAAACTTAATTACACTCACTCCAGCCTTCTCACAATCCTCATATATTCCCTCAAGACTTGCATGTCCTTCCACATATGCTTCCCATGCTGTTCCTATCCAATCCATATTTCAAACTCTCCATCATGCCTCTTCCCTGCTCCTATCATATCTATATATACCAAACCTATATATATATATATATAATATATATATATACTATATATTATATTATATATATATATATATATATATATATATATATATATATATATATATATATATATATATAAGGGAGATATTGTTCGTGTTTTTATATATGTATAATGGGAGGATTAAACATAGCAGAAACCATTCTCAGTAATGGATAATACACCATGTGGTTTATAATCTCACTATGTGGTGTTTAGTTTTAAGTATTATGGATGTATTTATTGGAAACCCTTGTGGAATTTGCATATATTATAATGCTATTTCTTTTCTGTTTTAGTTATTGTTATATATTGTAATACATGTTTGATGAATTTTAAGTCACAGAAAGTATTAGAATAGGTATTATTGTGACTCACTTTCTGTTGTAATTGTACAAAAAGCTTTTCTGGAAGACCTTATATGAGGATTGCAGCTTCATCTAAGGTCAGTTCTACAATTGATGATAATTAATGTTAACTTTTATGATTTAATTTATATAAATTAATATGTTATAACTATGGATTAGTAAATAATGATAGTAAATTTACCTTAAACTTTTACAGTTTACTAAAGTATAAAGAACACTCAAGAAAACCTTGGGTAAAGGAATAAAACAAGCCCTTTTAGAAAATAGGGTGAGTTTTTAAACAAATGATTATGTAATTTAAAAGTGTAAAAAAATTGATTGAAAATAATATATAATAAAGAGTAGGTAAAAGCCCTTTTTAAAAACACACTGTTACTTACTTTTAACAGGCTTCGTATCTGGGACTTGAGTCCAGATCTTTGGATTCCTTATTCCATCCTGTAAATCATTCTTGGATCTTTATCTGAAAGAAAAGATATTGTTCATTAATTCAAAGCTAAGTCATTATATTGTTAATCTAGCCTCCTATTTCCTAATACTTACCTTAACTTCTTACATGGACAATATTTGGAAACTACTTTCGTTTCCACTCTCGAATCTGATATTATAATCCTATGAAGCTTTCTTGAGCTATTGTAAATAATATATCGAAATAGATTTTAAGAATAAATAATCAATATTTGTGGTGTATATCACTTTCTTATTTATTCTTTGTTTCTGTGAATTAAAGACTGGATTGTTTGTGCTGGCAGTCCATGCTTATTCGCTTATACTTATACTTATTTAAACTCTTAAAATAATTTATGCAGTGGATTAATTGAGTTGGTAAAACCTTCCTTCTTCCACCAATATAATAGTTATAATTATTACAAACCTAATTAAATATAGAACTTTTTCTGGTGTGTCAACATCCCTGATTGCTTACTTTTGGTTAATTATATCAGTCTATGATCTATGAAAATATAATTAGATTAATCTTCAACCTTAATATTCAGTCAAAACCTGTGCAGTGACACCTTGGTTAATTATAGTAAATAATATACTTACAACTGATCTTCAAACTGAACATCAGGGCAAGATTTATATAGAATAATTTATTAGTTAATGATCACAATCCTCTCCGATAGTCATTCAAGTCAGCAGGCCAACGGAGTCCTAAATGATAAATTTCCTCCGTTACGGAGATAGCCTAACCTGCTCCGTATTACCTCTGATGGTGTAAGGTGGTTGCTGTGCTGACTAGATATTCCAACCATTATCTTTGAACATCATAAACCTAACATCTGTGAAATCTCCTATAAATTGACTTTCGTAATTTTCTATTCTTCGATTTTATATCTACTAGAAAGAGCGGAGAGAGGTACCTCACGTCGGCGTACACTTTGTTGAATCCCAAGCGTACTTCTCTTCCGCCACATATATATATATAATATATATATATATATATAATATATATATATATATCAATATATATACTATATATATATATATATATAATATATATATATATATATAATCTATATATATATATATTAATATTATTAACGGGTCGTTGTGGCTTTGTGAGTGGGCAGTGCGAAGAAGAAGAAAAACAGCTGTTTCTCGGTTTCTCCTAAAAATGTATAAACATAGAAACAAATCAGGCAAACTTAGTTAGGCCAAGCATGCATTAATATTATAATTTGTAATTTTTTATCAATATTTTTCTTTATATACCCAAATTCTTAAATATTCATTTTTTATTTAACTAGAAAAATAATGGTTTTTACAAATTAAGAAACTATAATTAATTTAATTAGTAAACAAATGTGAATCTCACAAAAAAAACTAACATTTCTTGCCTAATACTGTAAAACAGTGAATATATGTAATAATCGTTCTTTATCTCGGTTCTTAATAATAATATCATCTATGTTATAATTTTTAAAACACCCGCCTTTCATTTTGCCCGTTTTTTTTGTATAAAAAGCCCAGCCCGGGTGGGTAGGTGGGCAGCTCGGCAGCTCCCCGGGCAGTTGCCCAATGCAACCCTGATATATATATATAGTATATATTATTATATAATAAAAATATATATATAATATATATATATATATAATATATATATATAATATATATATATATATAAATAAAATATAAATTATAAAAAAAAAAAATTGAGCAATATTATATTATCGATAAAAAAAAATAAGGAAATAAATGAGTGATAATATAAAGGAACCAATAAAGAAGTAATAAAAAATGTTATATATATAATGAAAAAAATAGTTTATTCTGCGTACAAATATGATTTTAATGGTTTTGTAGAATTTGGTTTTGTTATTGGAGAAGGCCATTCGATTACTCCCTTGGGTGTTTTCAGCTATTGCGAGGAGAAGACTTTTTAATGATTTTTATTAAAGAAAAAGAATTGTGTTTGGATCTCTTCATGATTCGCTCGCATTGAATTTTAATTTAGCTGTTTAGATGCATGTGTATTTGTTTAAAAGTGCGTGTGTGTAATTTGCTAAATGAGTTTTGTGTGCATCTGTGGAAACTTGATATATTTTGTTAGCGAGAGAGTTTGTGCATTAAATTATGAGTTTTTTCGGTGAGTTAATATTTGTAAGCACTGGTTAACGAAACCATAATACTCTCTACACTGCGGCGGTGCCCAGGCCGTAGATCGCGAGCAACGTGTTACTCGCGTATCGTTTAAATGTGGCTCGTGGATTAAGATTCATCACTTTTATTAAAAATAAAATAGTTTTAAAAATTATATATATATATATATATATATATATATATATATATATATATAATATATATATATAATATATATATATATTATATATATATATATAACTAATATATATATATATAAATATAATATATATATATATAATATATATATATTAATATTATATATTATATATATATATATATATATATATATATATATATATATTAGGGATGTACGATAGTATCGGTACGGCGTATCGGTATCGGTAGTATCGGCCATTTTTGATGGTATCGGTATCGGTATCGGTATCGGTTAAAATGGCCGATACTTAGCCGATACTTCTTACTTTTTGGGTGAAAAATTGATGAGAAACTTTTAGATTCAATAATAAATCCAGTTCGATATAGATAGGTAGTACCAAGTATTTTTTTTTTTCCTCGATTTCCTTTTAACTTAGATTTAGCATTCTCCAAACTGGTCTTACGGTAAAATTTACCATTTGGACAGCCATATTTATAATTTAGACAGATTTATTACTTTTTTAGTTGATCAATAGATTTATTTTATTTATTTTTTTTTGTACGCAAATTCGTGAGACGTGTGAATGCGTGAGTGTTTTTAAACTTTCGGATTATTCATATTTTAGATATTGCCTGTAAATAGGTTTTATCGTTTTAAAATTTAGGTTTACCGTACGAATAAAGTTCCTCATTTCTCCTTGTATTTTCTATTGTTTCTTCTGGGTTTTTTTATTTAATTTTTTTATTTTTGATGCTGTGCGTGTGCGTGTGCGTGTGCGTGTGCGTGTGCGTGTCTGTAACAACCAGATTTGCACTGGCGTGGCTTTCTTTTGACTTACCAACAACAATGGCTTGCACTCAAACTCTGCAATCCATGGAATCCTACCTCTTCTAACTCTAACCTATTTTATGCTCTGTCTGAGGACCCAGGATGGCTAAAATTCATCCTTCAACTCGTTTAATATATCCAACATAACTATTTTATAATTTCCGTTTGAAGGTTGGAGTATGTGCCTATGTAAATTATATAAACACTCCCGAAAAATCTTCGATCTCCAACCGATGTTCTGTGGCTTAAAATCTTCTTCCGTCTACTACAATATTCTTATGCTTCTGCTACTGTTTTCCTAACAGAATAGATTTTCGATGCCTTTTTTTGAGTACCTTTACTACTTCTCACGAGGACTGTTATATCTTCTCTTCCAAATACTGAGGTCCTCTATTTAGGATTCAATGTACACAAAACTGAATTGTGGGGTTCCTCTCGTACTGATTTAGTTGGAGGAAAGCCGAATCATCAGTATTCTCAACGATCTGGAGCAAACTGATAAATAACCTACACACTTTTCCGAAGTCCCAACCATCTTGAACACACTTTGGGGGAAACCTTTTTTCTTAATTGGGTTTCACCACTAGTCCTCTCTCTATAAATACACCACCTACGCTCCTATCGGTAAATCTGCCACCAACCTTATATCAACTTTAATTTTAATACTTCTCTCCAACATTCCTCCCATCCTGCCCTATGCGTTTTCTGGTTTTTCTACGCTAACTATAATTGAAATGATGCTTTGACTCTTAAGACGCTTCAGATATTGCCGATAAAGTGGGAACTTAATTGTTAATGGGATGAGCCAGGTTCATTCCTTCTTGAACTAATCTTTTTCTCCTGCAAAATCCATGGTCGAGTCGTGCTGTCCCTGGCCATTGCAGGCTAGAGGACAATTGCTTATGGGTGTTGGAAAAAATTCTCGTTCCCTATCACTCTTGCAATTTTCATTCACTTAGAAATCGTTTGCAGGGATACTCTTCGACGAGCAAAGCGGACTTTCATTAAACGAAAATGCGCTGACCTCCTTGGTTCTCGTACTGACAAATCTTGCTAGATCTGCAAAAACATCTCTAACAGCTTCTGTTAGATCTCTTTTCCTCCTCTTATTCGCTCTGTGATTCTGGTTGTTAATACTCCAAACTGAAAGGCCAATCATCTTCTTTGGCCTCCCTTATTTTGCCTCTAATTCAACCCTGGACGATTCTGGTATCCTCTTCCTCCTCCTTTCTCCTCTCGGTGTCCTATGCCGTTTACTGTCATTCATTGTGATCGTGCATGAGCTCTGGAAAATCTCTTCAACTTAGGAAGGCGGGTGGCCCGGAGGATTGCCTCTCGAGTTTGAGGAGTGTGCTCCGTGCTGACCCCACCCCTCGTCAACTATATTCTCTATGTCTCCATACTAGCACTTTCCCTCAGGTTGGAAGCACGCACATGTCCAACCTATTCCGAAAAAAGGGAGCTGCTCTGATCCTTCTAACTATCGCCTATAGCTCTCCACTTGTATTCTTTCTAAGATCTTTGAAACCCTTCTTCAACTCCCACTTCTTAAGATCACTGAATCGCTTTCCTTCTTCTGATACCAGACGGCTTTCGGTGCTCGAGATCTACTGCGATATATACTTCCTATTTAACAGATTTATGGTTTCCGCCCTAGGGAACTACGGGAAGACTTGTGTGGTGGGCGCTTGACATATCCAAGCATTTGACCGGATGGCACGCGTCACTGCCTCCAAGCTCCCTCCTTTGGTTTCCTTCTTCTCTTTGCTTACTTATGTCTGGCTTTCTTTCAAATCGCTCATTGTTGGCTGTTGTTGATGGGCGACTTCTCCTTTTCTGTCAATATGGTGTTCCTCAGTTCTGTTTTATCTCCTACTTTATTCCATCTTTTCATCAACGATCTCACCTGCAGATCTAACTCTATCCACTCATATGCGATGACTTGACCCTTCATCTTCAACTCATATCAATTCTCTCCTCTTTACTTCTAGAATTGCCTCTCGTCTTAATCTTTCCGATTCTAATTCTCGCTTGATTCTGGATAGGAATTCAGGGTTGGTCGTCTTCAATCTTGCTGAAATTTGAATTCTTTAAAAACCCCAACTTCTACAAATCCTCTAAGACACTTAAATTTTTCTATTCTCTTCGAGCGGTTCTCTTCGTCTCTCCTGTTGACAATGTAAACACCCTTGGCCTTAATATAAGACAAAAAAAAGTTTTGAAAACCCCCTAAAGCCCCAATATAAACGTCCTCCAAAAAACTGGAGTTCTGCTTTAGAGTGCGAGACTTTTTTCCTCTTCCATTATCCACCTATTACAAGATCTCATCCGCCCGTATGGAGTCACTGCTCTCATATCTGTGGGGGCGGAGGCTTGGTTTCATCCGGCTTCTGGATAGGGTCGAGTCAAGCCAAAAGACTCTATAAACTGTCTGTACTTTCTAGTTCACTTGACCCTTTTATATTGCGGCGCGATGTTGTGCTTTATCACTTTTCTATTGGTACTCTAGAGGCAAGTGCTCGAGGGACCTTTCCACTCGCGTACACCACCTTTACGACGCCCTCGGTAAGCACAAGGGGTGCTTGTGTCGGCACAATTTATGTGTGGATGTTATTAACATCCAGACGGTCGCTGCGGTGCTCTTTCTTTCCTGCCACCTCTGTTTCTGTGGAATTTCTCTTCCATCATCTGTGTTCCTACTCATCAATTTAATTTCCTCACTTAAAGCCTGGTCTGTGCTCATCTGCGTAATTCGTTAGATGATTTTAGGCGTTCAACGGCCCACCCTTGAATAGGTTCTGCCCGCTGAGCGGCGGTGACAACGTAAAAATAAATAAATAAAAGGTTCTAATAAGGAAATTCCTTAAGCTAGCTGAACCCCACAAGAATGGCACCTCCGACGGGGAACCACTTCTAGAATGCTTTAAAATAGCATAACCGAGGAGCTTGCTCGCTTGACAAAAAAAAAAAAAAAAAAAAAAAAAAAAATGAGACGAGAAGTGGAAGCCGCCTTATCTGCAACCCCTGGCAACAGAACAGCACTGATAGTGACGATGGTGGCTTTTCAGCAAACAAACCTACTGCAGATTTGAGGATTTGGATATGTTAGACTTTGATAAGTTCATGGCCGAAATTGCATTTGACAATTCATTCACCTCAAAGGAATCACACCAGGGAACCTCAACGTAAAAACTGAAGAGACAGTATCAAGGAGCAAAGATAAATCAAATTGCAGTCTGTGAAAGAGGAGAAGAGGCTCTACGAAAACATCATGAGATGCTGCCTAAAGAGAATCCTTTCATGCGGTGGCATGAAAATGGCCCAAGGTTTTTATATCAGTGCTTGCAGGCAAATGATTATCAGCAACCTGCCCTTCACAGATCGAGAGGAGGCGTATTTATAGTTAGGTAGGAATGTAAGACACCCCAAAAAAGACAGTTTCTCACCAGATACTAGTGAAAGTAATGTTTTGCATCACAATTTGTGAATTTGAGTATTGAATGAATGATAGCTATTCTTAAAGGAGTATATATTATGTCATGTTTGAGTAATAGCGTTTTTTATTATAACTTTTCGGCTGATTAATTGAGGTTCTCTTCTTTCATATTTTATTCTTTATATTGTAGCTAGTTAAACAATCTTCTTGTAAATTGTAATCATGTTAAAAACATAAAAGCTAGTAGCAAAACTTTTGTAATACTTACTTGAAAATGGAAATGGAATATTTTTAAATAACACAAACATAAAAAAGTATTAATAATATATGCAATTATTTCCTTAAAGGTTCTATTTTAATTTATAAATAAAAATACTTGGCACAAAACCAAAATTAGAAATATAAATGACTAAGTTATGCCTTGTTACAGGGATGCAATCTTGAGTTGCCTACAGTCCACAAATGTTCTATCTTATTACTGTGTATTTATTATATTAATTAAATATCGGTATCCGTATCGGCACCTAAAAAAATAGAGTACGGTATCGGTATCGGTATCGGCCTCTCTTTCTGGTATCGGTACATCCCTAAATTATATATATATTAATATATATATAATATATATATTATGATATATATATTAATATATATATATTATATATAATATAATATATAATATATATAATATATAGTATATATATACAAAAACACCATATCCTGCATACCTGCAGGGTGTGTTGATTGCTGCAAGTTTCAAGCTTATGTCACCATTCACGAAAAGAAACCCATGATAGAAGGGGGTTTTCAGCCCCTTGCTGAATTAAGAGAATTAAGATATCTTCTCTATGACTCGACGACTTCGAGAAACGCAGCTTCACTTTTTCTATACATAAAGACTAAAGTTTCAAGTTTCTCTTATTTTTTTTTTATTTTATTCAAAATAATTAAAAGAAATGTAGTAGAGAAAAAAAATGTTGCTTCTCCATCTTAGATTTTAAATGATAATAATTTAAATATAAATACTTTAAAATTTTTAAATTCCGATTCATTAATATAACTTTTTTTACTAGTTACTGAAACGTAAATGTACTCTCTTCTTAAAATTCAATTTCCAAAGTACTTTTTTAGTACAGTTTTCTCCTCATTTACTTCTTCGTCTCAATATATATAACCTTTGCAAGATTTTCCAATTCTTTCTTTATCTTCCTTTAATATTTCTTTTTTCGCCTCCGTTCTAGTTTCCACTGCATCCACACTCGACGAAGCCCGAATCATATTTATATATATATATATATATATATACTATATATATCAATAAGATATATATATATATAATATATATATAATATATATATATATATATATATATTATATATATATAATATATATAGTATATATTATATTATATATACCTATATAATATATTATATTATGAAGCAGTTTTCGTTTTGCATCGTGTGCTTACGAGACGTAAAAAATGCTCAGTTTCCGTTCGTTTTTGTCAAACTTACCGAAAATTCGTAAGAAATGCTCACCAAACGTAAGGAATTTCCTTAATTCTTCTGTTATGGTTGCTATTCCTATGCTTGCCGGATTTAAGCACGTTCTTACGAAAAATGTAAACAAACAAGATGGCGGCGTGGTAGGCCCCGTCTGAATTGATGAATGTTTCATTCAATCAAATCGGCTTTAAATCTAATTTCTTCCAAATGGATAAACTCCATCACAAATAGTTGATCAATTATTTGCAATATAAATCATTTTATTTATTTACCATTCCCAGGTGGGTTTTCGCCCTGTCATTTTGGACCAGCATTCTGTCCTGTTGGCCCGAAAACTCTTGATCCTTGAGACTCTGAGAAACTATTTCTCAGCGCAATGGTTTCTTATGCTAGTCCTTGAGTTACACACTCAGTTTGGGCCTCGAAACTCGTTCTCTCAGAGTTTTCCAGAAAATCGTGTTTCTAGGCGCATAAGATTAATACTCTAGTCCAAGAGTAATACAAGCAGAAAAGTAAAGAGCCGGGTTTCTAGCCCTGTCGCCCTATATATATATTATTATTATTATTGAAGTTTGGGGTTCCCTGCCCTTAATAGCCAGGCGAAGAGGTCTCTCTTCATTTAATCCGATGTGACGCTTTATCCAAACTCACCTGGCCAGAATAGTTTAGTGCAATTTGCATATTAACATTGTAAACCAAGTTCAATTTCTTTTAAATTAATAAATCCAAAGAACTAATCGCGAGCCCTTTCCAAAATTATATTTCATATTAATTTTGATATGTTTATATTCTTATTAAAATATATATGAAAAGAAATCTTGCCGAAAATTTTGCAACTCCTCCAATGAATTTATCAAAAATTATAAAATATTAATTTTCTTCTATATATTTATTTATAAGGGGACTCATTAAATTAGTAAAATTCTTTTTTCCAACAGTCTGCCAGGTCCTCATTCAAAAGCTCTCTCATTCCTGAATTCGAAAGCAATTCAACTCCATTTTGGAAGTTCCTACCAGTCTTCAGCTCTTCTCTGTGTTCTTCAGTTTCTTCCTTTTATTCTCCCCTCTGTTTTCAATCTGTCCATCTTCGACAACAGTCAGATTCATATATATTCTCCATTCTTCATTTTGTTATTTTTTAATTTTTCCTGTTTATTCCAAAACAGCTGATTCCAATTTTGCTTTAAAAAACAAAGTAAGCCTTGCACAAAATCGCGCGCGTTTAAACAAGAAAAATTTTTCGTTGCTTAAAGATGTGCAAGCCTTTCTTACCATATGTAAGCACAAATGAACAAAAAGAAAACGGTCTAGAGAAGAATAAAACCGTGCACTAAAATGTCTCCAAAATTTACTTACAAGACGATATATAACGTCTGTCGTTTCACTCCAGTTTTAGCTCACGAATTTCTGTTTTATAATCAGATTTTTCCGCTTTTTACGAATATATTTGATTAAAGGAGAAGAACTTAAAAGAAATGACCCATAGGGGCTAAAAAGGATCATAGTTTTTTTCTGCTATTCTTTCAAAGGTCGCTATATTTCTGAATCCAGGCTCCGCTAGTTTAATGTCATGAGAATTGCGTAATAAACAGAATAAAAAAATAACAAATGAAGATATGGAGAATATATATGATCTGAAGACTGTTGTCGAAGATGGACAGATTGAAAACAGAGGGGAGAAATAAAAGAGAAGAACTGAAGAACAACAGAGAAGGAGAAGACTGAAGACTGTAGGAACTTCCCAAATGGTGGGGCGCAAGGGGCCACTTAGATACAAGCCTGATATTTGCTATTGTCGGTACTTATCAGGAGAGTGAGTGGCTCTCCTTAAAGAAATTGCAGGCCGTGCAGATGATAAACTAGCACTGTGGAAAAAAGAATTTTACACTTAAATCTCTAATGGAATTGAGTTCCTATCTCTCATGTGTGAAATACATGAGATAAAGACATCTGGTGATATTTATATTCGCAGAATATCAACATTCGAAGACGTCTAGCGTGCAATAACTGTTTCCAAGAGGTCATTAGACACTTTCAATTCTTCATTCATATTTTATAACGTGCGAGGTAATAGTTCCACATACTCTCATTAAAGATATGAACTCTACAAATGTGCAGAGTAGGAAACAATCGGTGAGAGAAAGAACTATATCCATCAATGCTTATCGCGTATCTTTATATCTATAACACACTTTATGTGCAATGTGGACAAATTTCTAATTATATAAAAAGGGAAAAGTTCGAAGACCATGATTGGTGATTTACAAATGCTCTGAATGTCTAAATGTGGTTAAAGGCATAATGCGGCAAAACCAATATTAAACATATTCTGGCGAGCGTGCGCAGGTGTTCGGATGATTAAACGGAAGCGTCAGCATCGGTCACTTTAAGATAATGTAGTGGAGAAAGATCCAAACTTCGTCCTGGCTTATAAGGGCATTAGGCAAAGCACCGCGAAACATTCCTTCAAAATCACATAATAAATATAGGTGACATTATCTCTTAGCGTGACATACAGTGCTCCCTAATAACTCTCGTCACCAGACGCATACTTTACGTCACTTTATAAGATCCATGTCTAAAATACTCAACTACATCGGTAAAACTTGTGGAATTGATAGAGAAAAAACTAAAAAAAATGATGGTAACTACAAAAACTATGCTTCTGTGAAGATATTTGAGGCATGGAACCGTAACCCTGAGGGGAAGAAGACATTAATTCTATTAATAGCATAAGTTACTAGACACAGTTAGACTTACACTAACATTGCATTTAAGAAACCTCTACAGTAATCGGACGCATTAACCGTAATTGAGCCATTTGCCTGAGACCTCTGATATGCCTAAATTAGCGTTGTTCTCAAAGTATCTACTCACATAATGGTGCATTTCACGAGTGTGGGTTCTACGTAGGGTTCCATTTATAAAGCAAGAGAACTAGCATGGCCATAAACTGGTATCAGAGTGCGAAAACCACACACTGCGCGAGGATTCGGTAAATAGGATATAATATATAATGTAGATAATTAAAGCTAAATATTGACTATTAAGTTAATAATTATTGAGAGATATTCAAATTGGGATTGAATGTAGATGAAAATGTTAATCTCATTAGAGTGATAGAAAATTACTATTTATATAGAATGAAAATATTGAATTAATGAAACATTTCTATCTATCCAAAATTTTGCCAGGGAGCGCGCTTACCCACGGCCGCATCTTGTTTGTTTACATTCGTTATCAACGCCACAAGGGGATAACATTTTGTGCTTTATTATTCGCTAGAGCAAGCTATACGATTAATAGAACAACTCTCTGATACTAAAAAGAATTCAAGGAAGGACATCACATTTCGCTTTGGGAAGCAATATAGTTCCATCTCACTCTAGATTATATTCTCAAGATAAAGATTTGATCAAAAAGACGAATCTCAAACTCGGGTAGAAATTTCTTACGTTTTAACAACTCGTAAAGACACAACATAAAGCTCAGAAAACGAAAAAACGCATTTTTTCTTCTACGGGTCGTAACTCAAAGCAGATATAACGATAATAAAGCCTTAATATTAATAGCAAGTTAAAAAAACGAGATAGTATAAAATTATAGACAAATTGTCGGAATTATAATATATTAATTTTATAATATATATTATATATATATTATAATATATTAATATATAAATAATATATTATTTATATATTATAATATTTATTTATGATATATTAATATATATATTATAATAAATATATTATATACTATATAATATATATATATATATTATCATATTTATATATATATATAGTAAATATATATATATATATAATATATATTATTATCATATATATATATATATATATATATATATATATATATTAGATTTTCGGTCTGTCATACGTAAGATGTGATTGCCGAGAGTAATAAAACATGAACAACGCGAGAAAAGCTCGATAAAAAAGAAATATTAGATAGGATGATTAAGAAGAATATGGAAAATCTTGAAAGGTTGGTATTACTATAGGTCTGTTGTAAAAAGAAAGAAGTAAACCATGAGGGAGAAAAATTAGGCTTATACGGACTAAACAATCGTACACTTGAATTTTTAACGGAAAGTATATTTGGCGTTAAAACTTTTCAGTAACAAGTAAAAAAATGTTACCTCTTATATCAATGGATTCGACAACTATTAATACACAACCTCTTTAAAACTATTTATAATTTTTAAATTATTATCATTTAAAAATATCGGAAAACCTCGCGAGAAGCAACATTTTGTTTCGGATGCAACACTGTCATTCATCTTAAATAATTATTTTGAATTTCTAGAAACTCTTAAAAATTAACACAAACCAAAAAAAATAAGAGAAACTTTGAACTTTAGTAGAGTTATCCATGCTTAATTAGAACACAAGTGTGATGGCGTGGCTCTTTCGGCGGACAAGTCCTCTACGAGTCAATAGAAAGAATATCTTATAATATTATCTCTTAATTATTCAGGCTAAGGGGGCTGAAAAACTCTCCCTGTATCTAATCATGGGTTCTTTTTCTATATGAATGAGTGTACTGTAATAAAGCTTGAAAAACTTGCCAGCCATCTAAACACTAACCACTGCAGGTTATAGCAGGATTTATTATGGTGTTTCGGTTTATATGTATATATTATTTTTATATATATTATGATATTAATATTAAATAGTAATAATATATATATATATATTATTAATATATATATATATATAGATATGATAATATAAAATATATTATATATATAATATATTATAATATATA
>JABUQX010014719.1:27500-35000 GCA_015478945.1 Trachelipus rathkii
ATTTTTCATTCAATTTTAGGATTAAAAATGAGTTTGCAAATATTTAAAAATGAGTTTCTCAGATATTGGTTGGATTCAGTATAGAAATTTTCTAATGTCAACTCGAGTCAACTTTTGGTAGTTGTCAATCTCGTTAAACGTCGAGGCATTTAAAGGGACTCTACCACCAAGTCTATTAATAAATTCATTCCAAAAATTAAAGATTTATTGTTATAAATGAGACCAATGAAATACTTAAGCCGTTTTCCATTTTGCATTTGTGCTAACGCTCGATAAGAAATGCTAATCCAGTTTTAGCACGAATTTCTGGCATAATAGAACGATTGTTTAAAAATATTTTTGATCAGCTGTTCTGATGGAGCACGTGGTTTTGAAATAAATAAAAATAAAAAAAAATAACAAATGGTTTTTATTACAAATAATTGATCAACTATTGTGATGGAGTTTATCGATTTGGAAGAAATTAGATTTAATGCTAATTTCATGAATGAAACATTCATCAAATCAACGAACTACTACACCGCCATCCTGTTTGTTTACATTTGTTCGTTAGCATTTTCCTTAAATTCGGTAAGCACGGGAAATAGCAACCTTACAGAATTTAGGAAATTCCTAACGTTTGGATAGCATTTTCCTAAATTTGTGCTAAATTTGACAAAATGGAACGTAACTTTAGCATTTTCCTAAATTTCGTTAGCAAAAGTGCAAAATCGAAAACGCCTTTAGATTAAAGAAATTTAGAGATAAACTAGAAACTATAAATGATAATATCATAATAGGTTTTGTCGAATGCCCTGACCAGAGTGATGAAAGATTAGAAGCTCCTGAAGATAAAAATGCTTACTACTTTACCTATATTAATAAGGTAATTCAGCAGTTGAGTCCAAGTGTTCAAAATAATAGCTCAGTTCAAATCACCTTAATGCAATATTCTATTTAAAAGATTTCAGAATTGAAAATTTTGGTGGAAATTTATCGCATTTTAAAAAATTTGAAATTTCTATCAAAAATATTTACGATAGGCCTAATTTTAACAAATATCAAAAGTTTGCATATCTTAAACAGTCTTTAAAAGGTAATCATTTAATTCATATTAATTATATATAGGAGTTTGAAACCTCATGCATTGAGGCTTGGGAACAGCTTGAGGAATGCTATGCATTGTAGGGCCAAATTGAATTTTCCGTTATTAAAAATCTTTAAAAATCTTCTTAAAAATCTTCTTAAAATCTCATAAATCTTTATGTGAATTTCAGGTATATATATTTTTATATAATATATATATATATATATATATATATATTATAGTATAAATATATTATATATATATATTATTTATATATATATATATATATATATATATATATATATATATATATATATATATATATATATATATATATATATATATATATATATATATATATATATATATATTAACGCCAATGTTAATTTACTAAAAAATAATGTAATTAATATTAAAGATATACAATTATATATATATATATATATATATATATATATATATATATATATAAATAATATATATATATATATTAACGCCATTATAAATATATATATATATATATATTATATATATATATATATAATATATTATATATATATATATATTATATATATATATTTAAATATATATATATTTATATTATATATATATATAATATTATATATATATATATATATTATATATTTATATATATATATATTATATATATTATTTATATATATATATATATAATATATATATATATTATATAGTATAATATATATATATTATATATATAATATATATATATATATATATATATATATATATATAATAATAATAATAATAATAATAATAATAATAATAATAATAATAATAATAATAATAATAATAATAATAATAATAATAATAATAATAATAATAATATAAAATAAATTATAATTCACGCAATCCATTTTGTATCGATAAAAACACCCCTAAAGCATTTCAACCTACTGGGAATCGAACCTGGACCCTAGCAGATATACATCAAGTATTTCACCACCATACCACGATGAGCTAAAGGAAGAACCTGACAATACTTCCTATTGTGAACATTCGCACCAACCGAATAGGAAATGTATTCTTCCTGCTCACACCCGGGCCTGGGGCCGAACAGGGTACCGCACAAGGTGAAAATGCTTTGGAACGGGGGCCAAGATGTGCACAATAAAATAAATTGCAATTAACGCAATCCAATTTGTGTTGATAAAAACACCCCTGAAGCATTTAACCATTCTGGGAATCGAGCCTGGACCCTAGCATATATGCGTGCAAGTATTTGACCACCAGACAACAATGAGCTAAAAGAAGGACCCGACAATACTTCCTATGGGGAATATTCTCACCCACCAAATAGGATATGTCGTGCTCTTCCCGCTCACACTCGGGCCTGGGGCCGAACAGGATACCGCACAGTTGAAAATACTTTGGAACGGGGGCCAAGATGTACAGAATAAAATAAATTGCAATTAATGCAATCCAATTTGTGTTGATAAAAACACACCTATATGATTTCACCCTGCTGGGAATCGAACCTAGTCCCTGGCAGATATACATGCAAGTGTTTGACCACCAGACCAAGATGAGCTAAAAGAAGAGCCCTATGATACTTCCTATGGTGAAAATTCTCACCCAACAAATAGGACAAGTCGTGCTCTTCCCGCTCACACTCGGATCTGGGTCGAACAGGGTACCGCACAAGGTGAAAATACTTAAGAACGGAGGCTAAGATTTACAGAATAAAATAAATTGCAATTCACGCAATCCAATTTGTAATGATAAAAACACATCTAAAGCATTTCACCCTGCTGGGAATCGAACCTGAACCCTAAAAGATATACGTGCAAGTATTTGACCACCAGACCCACAATGAGCTAAAAGAGGAACCCGACAATACTTCCTATGGGGAATATTCTCACCCACCAAATAGGATATGTCGTGCTCTCCCCTCTCCCACTCGGGCCTGGGGCCGAATAGGGTACCGCACAAGGTGAAAATACTAAAGAACGGGGGCAAATATGTAAAGAATAAAATAAATTGCCAATCTTCACGCAATTCAATTTGTATTGATAAAAACACCCCTAAAGCATTTCACCCTGCTGGGAATCGAACCTGGACCCTAGCAGATATACGTGCAAGTGTTTGACCACCAGACCACGATGAGCTAAAAGAAGAACCCGACAATACTTCCTATGGTGAATATTCGCACCCACCTAATAGGACATGCCACGCTCTTCCCGCTCACACTCGGGCCTGGGGCTGAACAGGCTACCGCACAAAGTGAAAATACTTACAGCAGGGTGAAATGCTTTAGTTGTGTTTTTATCATTATATATATATATATATATATATATATATATATATATATATATATATATATATATATATATTATAATAAAATTAAAGATTGTTTAAAATATTTTAAATACATATAACAAATTTTATTATATGTTATTAAATAAGATATATATATATTTGTTGATTATAGTTTGGTGATACTTTATATATAGTGTATCTATATAATATAATTATGCTTAAAGCCAATCAAATTAATATTGAAGATATACAATTATATATTTACTTTAACTCCTTATCAAAAGAGTTACAAGATTATATATATATATATATATATATACTTTTAACTCATTATCAAAAAAGGTACAAAATTATTTAAAAATTTGTCACCTTTCGATGAATTTAAAAGGCGGTTGCAGAAGCGACAAGGACTATGGGTGACAAAGAAAGTAATAAAGCTATTATTACAGTAATTAGTTATGTTAAGTGAAAAAAATCAGATGATCATTCTAAAAGGGAAAGTATACCTAAGTGATTTTCCTGATCAAAACTCAATTTTTCTAGGAAGAACGTGAACCTAAAAGTTCAGTTGTAGCTACTATAGCTGATCTAGAGTGTAAGCTATGTTACCAGAAAGGGCGTAGTATTTCAAGGTGCAGAACGTATCCTAATAACAAGGGTAAATTTAGAAAAAAATAAAAAAATTAGTACTTTGTAAAAAGTGTACTTCTAAATTCCATACAGATGAAAAATATAAAGTTACCTTGGATTCTTATAAATATTGTAAAAAGAGATCTCATTATTCCATTTTTGTGTTTAAATTTGGAGAGGACAGATTTTAATCCTCACAAGAATGTAAAAGGTAAAACTAAAGAACAGGTAGTAAAAAGTAATACACAAATGAAAATAAAAGTAGTTTAGGTTGAAAAATAATTCTTCCTTCTACAATGTTACTCGTAATGAATAAATAATTTAGGAGAATTTGTTAATTATAGGTGTATGGTTGATAGTTGCTTTCAACATTATTTTATATCCACCAGCCTTTGAAAGCATTTGGTATATCAACAAAAGTAATTAATGAGCTATAACTATTAATAGTTTTTTCTCAAACTAATATATCGTGTTTTGAACTTGCTAAATTTCATATTGAAAATTTCCAAAATCAAATAGATGCAATGGTTGTTGATACAATTCTGTTAAGTTTTGAAATTGGTGATCTTTTGAATTTAAAAGCATTATTGCAAAGATAAGTAAATAATTTAGCTGAAGATTATTCTTCTAATTTTTTAGATAATTTTCAAATAATAATATGTGTTTCAAATATTAAAGACTTAGATTTAGAAATAATTAAAATTGGTAATACAATAGCATAAACTCTAAATTTGGAGTGATATTACAGGAATGTGTTTCTGACTACCTTATAACTAATAAATAATTTAAGTACTAATATTAATTTAATTACGAAGACAATGGTTTTAGATGATAAGATTAGCAAGGTAAGTGTCTGAGAATATTGTTCGGTTTAATAATTTGAAAAACTTGCGTGTTTGCAAAGATCAAAAATTACTACACTCTAAAACAAATGATCATCGCTAATTTTTTACAGACTCTAAAAATAAAAGAGGAGGAGGTATCGGTGGAAATTCCTTGGAAGTCATGAAATGAAAAAAGTAGCTTAACCCAAAATTTTAGTATTCCTATGGTAGGTTAAAAACTCTAATTTCAAGGCTTGGAAATAATAAATTACTTGAAAAATATGATGAAATCTTTGTTCAACAAAGAAATGATGAAATTCTCTATCGAGTGTCCTTAAAACGATATAAGTAGTTATAATTTGTTGCCCATTTTTCGGTATTAACATATGTTGTAGAAACCACTACAATTGGAATTGTAATAGACCCTACCGGTAAAAAATTGGAAAAAAAGATGTAGCTTTGCTTGATGCTGTAGGCTTTGAGACAACTTGATTAAACACAATCTTTAATAGGAAGGCAATGATAATACTTTTAGACCTCTTTTTTTACCGACCGAATGATGTATGTAAATATATGTATACTCCAACTCCACATGTGAAAATGTGAAGCTCTATTTTTGTTATTAGTTGGACTCTTCATCAATGCCAAATGCCCCCCTGATCGATCATTTTCTGATGCTCGATCATAGATATCTTTTCCTCAAGTCTAGTATGTGCCTTGCAATGCCATTCACCTCTAATTCCCACTTTCTAGTACATCTTGCTCAGTTCGGTTTTGCACACACACCTTCACCCATGTAGATTTCATTTTCTCTCTTCTCCCCAATCGTCGGCCTTCCACCATTTTCCTTTGAATGTCTCCATTCGTAGTTGTATTTCTTTTTCCATAGCAACTTCCTTCATCTCCCCTTTGCCTTGACATAAAAATAAACAAGAACACTGAAAGCAGTTCTGAAATTAATTTTCACTACTTATTTCTCACACAATTCCTTCACATCCAGCGATCTGAACGACACTGCGTTATCGACGATTACCTCTTCTGGCTACCCATGTTCCGCAAAAACATCTTCCATCTTTCATGCTATCTCTCTTCCACGTTACCGTTCAAATCCTACCATATCGCAAATCTGATTTCTCCGCAATCCGATTTCGATAAATTTTTCCCTTACCAAAATGCGTCACATTGATTACCAACCTTTTCCAACATGTACGACCCTGAGCTCACCTCACTCGCACCTTTCCGGAATCAAGTCTATCGACTAACATTTCTCGCATCCCTTGATGCTCTCTGTCACATCATCTTTTTTAACCTCCTCATCGAACATTTCTGCCCCGCACAATGTTTTTTTTCAGTCCCACAATGATTCTTCTCATGCTGTCTTTTTATTTCCTTATCCCAATCTTTCATCCCCTTTTGCCACTTTTCAAATATTCTCTTCAGTTTGTCCGTCTTATTCTCTTCCGATTTAAGAGGAGGCTTCAATCTTTGGCTCGGGCTGATACCCATTTTCCCTCCCCCCTAAAAAAGGACATAAAATCATAAAATTCGGAATTTTCAGCAGATTTCGACCCTATAAACACCAAACTGTAGCTTTTTTGCCCTCGAAAACGTTGTTTTCTGTAGGGATGCCGCAAGAGGACCGATATATATCGATATTGATATTTTTTTCGATAGTATCGAAAAAATATCGATGATATTTTTTCAGCCGATATATCAATTTATCGATATTTTATTTTCAGTATCGAATCAACGATATATATTTTTTTAATTCTAGAAATTTTGAGCAGTTTTCGTTTTTCATAAAATAACATTAAAACAAAATGTGTGTATTTTTCAGGAGCGTTTGGATGATGGGGACATTTGCCTGACTCTGGAGGAGGAGGGAAGGAGGTCAGATGATCATACAAGAGAAGAAGTAAAGGCCTATAGCGGAAGATCAATTTTCATAAATATACTTATTGCGTATTTTACTTTTCAAATTATATATTTATAAAAAGTAATGGAGGTATACTATATAATACAGGACAATAATAGTTTTGATGTTATGGTTAAATCTTTAATTAAATTTCTATTTAATCTGAAATTAGAATTATTTAGGTTTAAATGTAAAGATTTTAAACTTTACTCGAAGCTTTATTCCCTCTGTAAAACCACCTCCACTGCTAATTTAGGGCCATGCTTAGTGTTTACTTTAAAAAAGAAATATATATTTAAATATATAATATATATATATATATATATATAATATATATATATATATATATATATAATAATATAGTATATATATATATATATTATATATATATATATATATATATATATATATATATATATATATATATATATAATATACTGGTAAAAGTTACTTAACGCCCAGACGGAACGGAGCTCGGATCAAAAAAAAATTGCACAGGTTGCCTCTATGATACATAAATAGATAGATGTTTTAAGGGCGAAATGGAATTTTTTTTCTGACCTGACCTGACCTGACCTGACCTGACTAACCTAACCTAACCTAACCTAACCTGACTAAACCTAACCTAACCTAACCTAACCTAACCTAACTTAACCTAACCTAACCTGACTTAAAATAACCTAACCTAATTTCGCCCCTAGAACAGGTAAAAAAAAAAATTCATTTCGCCCTAGAACATTTATTTATGTATCATAGATGCTAAAAAT
>JABUQX010014719.1:37500-40000 GCA_015478945.1 Trachelipus rathkii
TCTTTATTATTGAAAAACAAGGATTTGGTTGTCTTTTCCCTCAATATACTTTAATGATAAAACATCTTCTAAGTTCTGATTTTAACTAAATTGAAAAATGTATTACCCTATTGGAGATATTTGAAGAGATTACTAAAAAGTTAAGCTTTCATTCGTCCTCTATATCATATAAGTGATTAATTTTATTGTGTCGTTAAAAACTCTTTACCAGCCCTCAGATTTCGAGGCTGAAGAGGGAATTAAATCAGCTGTCCAAACAATAAATTCGGAATTGACTCGAAGATTGGATAATTTGGAAAGAAATTTCTTGTATTCCATCGCAACGTATCTAGATGCTCGATATAAAGAGAATTTTTTTACAACTTCTTATGTTTTAAAGGAAGTTCAGGAAGAAATAAAACAATGTAAGGAACTTTCTTCTGAATATGGAAAAGATATATCTATTAACAGACATCCTTAAAGAATTTAAACTGCAGATATAAAGCACCCTTCAACACCCAAGTAAAAAAATCTATTTAAAACCATGAATGCTCAATTAACATCAAGTTGTGATGATGATGATGCAGAAATAGAGCTTAATGAAAGTGTTTTGGATGGAAAAGCAAAATATCAAAAAGAAAAAGGATCGATCCCGAAGATGATCCTCTAATGTGGTGGAGAGACAAAGAACATAGCTTCAAAGAGTTGAAGATGATGCCTAAAAGATATTTGTCATACCCATTTAGTAGTATACCAAGCGAACAACTTTTCAGCGGTGCTGGATTAATTTATGACGAGAAAGGAAAAGATTAATTGCAGAAAATGCAGAAAATTGTTATTCTTTAAATCTAACTTGCCGCTTCTAAAATTCAATTACAAACGCGAATAAGTAAAGAAGCACCATTAGTCGGATACTTTCCAGTTTCCACAGGGCAGAGGATGGGAAAGTGAATAGTGTTGTGCATTGTACATGAGTCCTCGTTCTGCACCCTGGTAATTTTTGTAAGCAGAGGATAAATTGCACATTATGCGACCAGAAATTTAGAAATTTTCAAGGTTATAATAATTAATAATAATAATAATGATTCATAAATAATAAAAATAATAATAATAATAATAATAATAATAATAAATAATAATATATAATAAAATAATAAATAATAATAATAATAATAATATAATAATAATAAATATAATAATAATATATAAAAATAATAATAATAATAATAAAATATATAATAAAATAATAATAACAATACATAATAAATAATAATATATATATAATAATTAAATAAATAATAATAATATATAATAATATAAATAATAATATAATAATAATAATAATAATAATAATAATAATAATAATAATAATAATAATAATAATAATAATAATAATAATAATAATAATAATAATAATAATAATAATAATAATAAGATAATAATAATAATATAATATTAATAATAATAATAATAATAGTAATAATAATAATAATATTTCAATTCCAATTTCCAACGAATTTATTCAGATAAAAGAAAATTTACATTGTTTCCATTGTACAATATTTTACAAACTACATTAATAAGCAAAAATTATAATCAAATAATTTCCTTAAGTACTGAAAGGGGTCTACTAAATTGGCACACAGTATCGTGTCCTTTGTAGACCCGAAATATAATTAATAACAATAGGTATAAAAATGATAAATAATAATAATAACCATAATAACAATAATAATAATAACATATAATATATAATAATAATAATAATATAATAATAATAATAATAATAATAATAATAATAATAATTAATAATAAAAATAGTAATAATAATAAAATAATATAATAAATAATAATAATAATAATAAACAATAACAATAATAAATATAATTATAACTATAATTAATTATATTTTAATTACAATCAGAATTTCAAATACAATCATGATACAATAAGAAATGATAATAATAATAAATAATATATAATATAATAATAATAAATAATAATAATAATAATAATAATAATAATAAATAATAATCATATAGTATAATAATAATAGATAATAATAAATAATAATATAATGTATATATATATAATAATAATAAATAATAATATAATAATAATAATAATAAATAATAATAATAATAATATAATATAATAATAATAAATAATTATAATTATAATCACAATTATAATATCATATGCTATAATATAATATAATAATAATATAATATAAAATAAATAATAATTTAGTAAAAGAATAATAATAATAATAATAATAATAACAATAATAATAATAATAATAATAATAATAATAATAATAATAATAAATAACAAATAATAATAAAAACATAATAATAATAATAATTTCTGTGGGCGGGGTCTGTAATAATAAGAAATAATAAAAATAATATAAATATAATAATAATAATAATAATAATAATAATAATAATATAATAAATATAATAATAATAATAAATAATAATAATAATAATAATATAATAAAAAATAATAAAAGAACAGC
>JABUQX010014719.1:45000-58522 GCA_015478945.1 Trachelipus rathkii
ATTCCGTAACTATTCCCAGATGTCTCTTTACTACCATCTCCGTCGCTCCTTTAGACCTTATCCTGCTTCTTGAATTTATCACATTATCCACCCAGATAACAACCGTTCATGAATCGCACATCACTGTAGTATTCTTGAGTCCCCACTTCAAACACAAATTCAGTTATTTGACCACTGCATCCAATTCTGCTACGTTAAGGGGAGACAGTTTCCTAAGAATTCGATAAATTTCAGTCTTTAAAAAGAAAAGTTTATTTTTATGAATCACCAATATATATTTTAGAATCTTGAATTTAAGAAAAACCTGTTCGTTGTTTTTGGGGGGACAATGTTGGAATTTTTATTTTTTCAAAAACAAATTCTAAAAAAACCTTTAATTTTAAAGAAATTTCAACCCTTTTAGCACCAAAATACTAGTGTGATGTTTAGTAATAAAATTCGTTTGAACACCTTTTTACTAAATTTTTTTTTTTTATAAAAAAGAGAAGAAAAATAATATTTTTTTATTTATTTATTTAATTAATTATTTTTTGAAGAAAAACAATCATCATGGCTGATGCCATTTTACAATATATGAAAACATTCAAAATAAAAGTCATTTTGTTGATGTTTTTATGGGTAAGGTTTGTACCAAATTTGAAGAAAATAAAACTGTTCCTTTTTTAAATGTTTTTTTTTTGGAAAGCTCATGTTTCATAAAAGTTAAATGTGATAAAAACACGAAAAAGAGTTAAGAAATTTTATTTCTTTTTTTAAAAAGAAAAAAATATTTATTCTCTCTCTCTCTCTCTCTCTCTCTATATATATATATATATATATATATATATATATATATATATAATATATATTATATATATATATATATATAATATATTAATAATATATATATATATAATTATATATATATATATATATATAATATATATATATATACTATATATATATATATTATAAAATTGCTCAGTTCCAGCTTTGGATAAAAAAAATTTACCACCCAAAAGAAAAATAATTTTTTTCATTCCGGCTCCGGCTCCGGCTCCGGCTCCGGCTTCGATTCCGACTAAGGGTTTTACACTATTTGAAAATTGAACAGTACTCTCAGTCAAAAACAAATTTCACTTTCAAAAAATATTATTGAATAAAATTTGTACCCATGATCCGGCTCCGTTTTGCGGCTTCGGCTCCGACTAAGGTTTCAGCACCAATTAAAAAATTTTCAGAAAGTCCTATCAATAATTTTGTCACCTATAAAAAAATTTTTTAAAAAAATTTCAACCCAGGATCCGGTTCCGGCTCCGACTAAGGATTCTGCATTATTTGAAAATTGTTCAGCACGTCTTTCGGCGATAATTTTTTCATTTGAAAAATATTTCTTGAAAAAGATTTAAACTCAGGATCCTTATCCTTCTCCGGATCCGGCTCCGACTCCGGCTCCGGCTCCGGTTCCGGCTCTGACTCTGGCTCCGGCTCCGGCTCCGGCTCCGGATCCGGCTCCTGTTCCAACTCCGGTTGCACCATTTTAAAATTCTTCAGAACGTTATAGCAATAATTTTTTTACATGCAAAAAATATTTATTGCAAATATCTTTAAAAAAATGCGGCTTCGGCTCCGGCTCCGGCTCCGGATCCGGCTACGGTACCGGTTCCGGTTTCGACTAAGGTTTCTGCACTATTTGAAAATTGTTCAGCCCGTCTTCCGGCAATTAATTTTTCATCTAAAAAAATATTTCTTGAAAAAGAGTTATACCCAGGATACTGCTCCGACTCCGACTCCGGCTCCAACTCCGGCTCCAACTCCGAATCCAACTGCACAATTTAAAATTGTCCAAAACATTCTAGTAATAATTTTTCATATGCAAAAATATTGCTTGAAAAAAATTTATACCAGGATACGTCTCCGGCTCCGGTTCCAGCTCCGACTAAGGTTTCCGAACTATTTGAAAATTGTTCAGTACGTCTTTTGGCAATAAAATTTTCACGTAAAAAATATTTCTTGAAAAAAAACAATTTTATACCCAGGATCTATCTCCGAATCTTAAGTAAAATGTTAATGTATATTTTTTTCCTACTCATCCGATCAACATTAAATTTTCAGGGCTTGTAGAGTCGGACGAGGTACATCTTTTTTACTTAGATAATTTCTTTGTATACTCAACAAATTTTTTTTTTTAAATTTACCAAAATTTTATTTTGAAAATTTTTCCAAGGACAAATCCAAAATTACTGCATATATAAAGAAATTGTCAAAATAAAAAATGTGTACCTCCCCTTATTATATATGTTCTGAAAATTTCATCCTGGTCGTATTAGCAGAAAAGAAATTATCGCAATTTGTATTTTAAAAAAACAAAAAAAGTGGGTTTTGAATTTCGACATTGATGAGCACAAATTTTAAAAAATCAAATAAATATTTTGTAACTACTCTGGGTAATAGACCTATCTATGTATATTTAAAGTTTGAAGTCATTTAAAAAAAAATTGTATAAGTTGAAGGGAAAAATGTCAAAAATATATTTTTTGAAAAAATTAAAATTCTGAAAAATTGACTACATACACACAAAAACACCTCAAAACAACGCCCTGGAGGTCATAAAAATCTACAGCCTGCTTTTTTCCTGATCAAAATTATCCGAAAGTTAAGAATTTCATGTCTTTTTTAGGTGGGGGGCTAAAAAGGGGCGCTGCTAACTCCAGTATTAGACCCTGCCATTAAGACAGGAATTTTGAATTCCCTAAAATAAGACATCTTGTTTGACAGTTTTTGGAAAGTTGTGTAACCTGCTAAAAATAACATTGCAGGGCTTATGATATTACCTAAATAGGCGGTTTAATTAAAAAAATGAATATTATAATCCCTTTGAAACCATAGCAGTAGATTATACTGGTCCTATTATGGTTAAAACCAATTCAAATGAAAAATTAAAGGTTCATTTTTTTTGCTTTTCACATGTTACAACACACATTTATAAGTATATATGTTTGTAATGACTTGACTACACACCTTTCTAAAAGAGATTTAATTAACTTTTATCACTAGCATATTCTCAGCCTAAGAAACTTATATCTGATATCCAATCAATCACTAAAAATCTAGTAAATACTTCACCAATTGGTTTGATATTGATATGACAAAAGATTATATTGTTGAGAATGGTATTGGTTGGAAGCTGCTTGGTAGTTACTCCCCTAGAACTTTAGAAGTAGTTTAGCGTACAGTAGGGTTTGTCAAATTAATATTTATTTTAATTTTTATTTATTAAAGAAGGATAGATGAATAATGCTAATGAAAATAGAAAATATTACAATTAATAAAAAAAAGTCATACCTTTCAAACTTCTGTATAGGTTTATATGACTAATACATTACTAATCGACAATGTAAGCAGGCTCCACCACCAGCCCGATCCACCCCCCATCAAAAAAAGAATTCATCTCCGAACTGTTTTCAAGTCTCCTGCTTTGATATCAATACTTTGAAACTCGGTACTTATTTATCCATAGATGGGTGCGTGGAATACCTACTAGGGCTACACGGCATTCCGCTGAGGTGCTCCTGGGATACAGGAGCAACCAACTATAGCATTATATATATATATAT
Organism: Trachelipus rathkii; assembly: GCA_015478945.1. Lineage (NCBI taxonomy): Eukaryota > Metazoa > Arthropoda > Malacostraca > Isopoda > Trachelipodidae > Trachelipus > Trachelipus rathkii. The sequence continues at coordinate 48,597 of JABUQX010014719.1, forward strand.
ATATATATATATACTATATATAATATTATAATATATATATATCTAATATATATATTATATATATATATATATATATATATAATATATATATATATATATATATATATATATATATATATATATATGGTAAGTAATAGGAAGTCTATTTTGTACAACACAATGTATTAAATTTAAAGGGGCATTTTGCAGGCTAAAGAGATCGTATTCACCACCTCACCTGTTACCCCAATTTTCACGAGGGCATCTCATCGTTAGACGAGGTTACGTGGTTATGAATCATCATTAACCCTTTATTTTGTAATATTCCGTACGCCCTTAGTTTATATTAGAAAGTTGGTGAAAGGTTGAATCTTGATACTTATAGATGAGGTTGTAACCTCGTCACAGACAAGGTTACGTATGTATTGTGGCGGTATATCTGGTTCGATATCTGAGGTGGTACTTTTAAAAGAGTAGGTAAAGTGCTGAAACTAGGAAAACTTATAGGTTATGACAAAACTGCGTCTGCGATGAGGTTACGTATGTTTGTGTCAAAGGGTTATGGTAAGATATCTGAGGATGTATTTCTTAGAGAGTAGATAAAGGGTTGAAGCTTGGTATACTTATAGGTAATGACGTAATCTTTTCTGCAACGAGGTTACGTATATATTGAAGTGGTATATCTGGTTCGATATATGAGGAGGTACTTCGTAGAGAGTAGGTAAAGGGTTGAAATTTACCACATATATATATGATGACGTAACCTCATCTGCGATGAGGTTACGTCCCTGTGCTTTAGCGGTACAACTGGTCCGATATCTGAAGAGGTACTTCTTAGAGGCATCGTATCCCGCTCATATTTGGTATATACCTTTCTTAAGAAGTAGTCTTTTCAAAGAATAGGTTATGTTCTGTTACGCCCTTCGTGTGATGGTGTTGAACCCCTAAACCTTTTAAACGGTCGATGAAATGTTCAAAACTTGCTTTTGACTTGACTAATGTATGTTAAATCAATGTTGGGTAACGGATCGCGTAAAAATAAACGCAAACGCGAAAGTGCTCGCGCCCGCAGGCGTAAACGGGCCCGACTTGGCGGGAAACTTACGCGAGCACTCTCAGGCGCAATATATCGACGCAAATATATGTATTTTTATTAAAAATATTAATCAATAGATCAATCGATCAAGCCCACACCCTACACCTCCCCTGTCATCTGTGATCTATTGATTAAGCGATTAAAGCCACATTTGAACACATTTTTTATAAATTTACCGTGAAATAATTATGGCACATGTAAAATATTATAAAAGATTTGATGATTTTATTAAATATTATAAATTAATCAATAAATCAACAAATCAAAGCACACACCAATCCCTCTCCTTCTCCCCTGCGATAAATTAATTAAGTGATTAGTCATATATGTATAAACAAAGCGAATGACTTTGCATAAAATTATTATTATTAAAACCATTCATGTTATTTGTTATTATTATTATTATTATTATTATTATTATTATTATTATTATTATTATTATTATTATTATTATTATTATTATTATTATTATTATTATTATTATTATTATTATATTATTTAATTATTATTATTATTATTATTATTATTATTATTATTATTTAGTAAAAAATCAATCACATACTGTGTGTCAGCGGATAACGACGGTCTTCGTGGACGGAGTATTATTTCTTTAATATATATATATATATATATATATATATATATATATATAATATATATATAATAATATATATATATATATATATATATATATATATATATATATATATATATCACAAGGCAATAAGTGGGATTGAACCCTTACCTTTAGGATGGTAAACCAAGAGTGTTACCTCTGAATCACGATGAGCTAAAAGGAAACCCAATGATTATATTTCATCGCGGTCCAGAGGTAACACTCTTGGTTTACCATCCTAAAGGGTAAGGGTTCATTCCTACTTAGAGCCTTGTGATTTGCATAAATAATTATGCGGTTTATGCATGTCTGTAAATTTATGTTCCGTAGTCCAACAACATGTCTTGTGTCAGGACCTACAGGCTGTTGCAAAACCTTTCTGTTATTATATATTTTAAAAGAGGTAGAGATTTTCGAGCGTAAGCCTGTTAAAATAGTGTGGTGTTATAATGATCACCAAGAAAAGTTTAATGAATATAAAGATGTGATTCAATTTCATGAAGGAATATATGACATGTAGTCGACTGAAAATGTACACGGGCATATAAGTATTGTATTAGACGACCAAAACATAAACTAAATGAAGATTCAGCTGAAACGTTCACCGTATACTCTCATTATTTAAATATTTCTGGGTGTTTTTTATTACACAAAATTTTTCACCATAGTAAGTATATGAGATGTGTCTTTAAATACCCAATACCAGATTTTATTTTGTCAAATAATAGATATGAGTCTAGTCAATGTGTTAGCTACTCAAATGTTTCCTACGCAGGGAAAAGATTTCTTGAAAGTATATGAAACAGTCGCATCCAAACCATACAGCTATTTAGTGTGCAAACTTCATCACCAAAACATGTACAGAGTTCTGCTCCTTACAGATATCTTACCAACTGAAATAGAAACTGTTTACATATCTGAATAATTTGTAATCTAATTGAAAGGATATCTACCTCTTCTGAAGAAATTTAAAAAAACTAAAACCTATTGATAAACCTAAACTAATCTGTGAAGATGAAAAATTTATACAATGTGTAAGCGAAGTCTCTCTAAATCTTATAAAAGGGAATGTTCCTTTAAACAAATCTCAGAAGGTGAAGTTACGTCGTTATAGAAACACCAATAAAAATCTTCCTCTTAACATAAAAAATCTTAAAAATAAAAAGATGTTGCTACAGAAAGGAGAAGGAGTATTTCTGCCATTACTCTTTTCAGTCATTGCTCCTTTGATAACTGAGTGATTATCGTAATGATGAAAAAGGTTGCTGAATTACCATTTAACGATCATGAGAAAATTAAATATAATACATTGCCCCAACAAATACTACAGCAACTAGAACAGTATCAGCAGCATCCCCAACCGCTTCACCCTCAACAGTTACAACCCTTACAACCTCAACTTCAACAACCACAGTGTCATCTTCCACAGGAGAACGTGGATCAACCATATCAGCAGTTACAGCAGTGCCAGCCACGTAGTTTATATGATCCTAAAGTTAAACAGTTAAACAATTAAGAGAAAGAATTGTTTCGGATATTAAACTCTGATATCAACATTAATGAAAAATGTGACTTATATCAAGAAGCTATGCAAAAATTAGTAGACCTAAAAGATTTGCATCAATATGCTTTAATAAGCAAGTCGGACATAGATAGTTCAACTCTATCATCAGAAGTTAAGGACAAAGTGAAAAAGAAAGACCGCTTTAAAAATGTACTGGAAGAAAGTTTACCAGTAAAAGGTAAAAAATCAGGTATAGTTTTATATAATATTTTAAAAGATCAGATTTCATGGAACGATCTCGGTCAAATCGTTATCGATGGAAAAATAGTCGAAGGATCGAATGTTGTAGATTTAATATCCGACCTCTTCCTGATTGGAAGAAGGATCCTTCAACTGGTTTTTGCAGTATCAAGCATAAACTTCAGACTATTAATTTTCACATAACTTTAATCTTAAATAAACAAAGGTTGGCCAATTTGGATAATAATCCAATATTTCCTAGACCAGATACAAGTCCATCGGGTACTTCTTATGCTTCAGATAGATTTAAGAAAGTAAACAAGGGAAGAATAAGAAAAAACCTTACATTAAACCTAAGGAATTAATTCTTGATTATTCATAATTATTTTACGTTTATTTGTATTTATTTATTTGTAATGTTCGTAATTAAATAAAATATTCCATTTAACCTTTTAAGATTTATATTACCTTTTAGTGTATATATATATATATATATATATATATATATATATATATATATATATATATATATATATATATATATATATATATATATATATATATATATATATATATTAAAATGTTTTATTCTTATGCTATTATTCATCATGGAGGCTAAGGATGTAGCTAATAAGTATTATACTGAGTGAAAGACCTAATAGTTTTGGAGAACTTTCAAGATTCGCTTCAAAATTTCCATATATTAATACAAATTATTTGAAAAATTATTTAGAAGGAAAAACAGCATTTACTCTACATAAACCTATACGTAAAACGTTTACGACCAGGGAAACCAAGCCACCCATCTCGACAATGTTTGGCAATTAGATTTAACTGAAATGATTAAATATAGTTCTTATAATGAAGGGCATCAATACATACTTTTCACGATAGACGTGTGCTCCAGATACTTGTGATTGAAAGCTTTCAAAGATAAAAACTCAGAGACTGTAGCTGAGGTCATGAGAGAAATTATAAAGGATAACAGATATCCACAATTTATGTGGACAGATAAGGGATCTGAATTTTTAGGTAGAGAGTTTCAAGAAATTATCAAAGAGTATGATATATGATATTATAGCACATTCTCTGTTAATAAAGCTACTATAGTTGAAAGAGTACTGAGAACTATAAAATAAAGAAAGCATAGATACTTTACTAAAATGAATACTTTTAATTACTTTGATATACTACAAGATGTAGCTTATTTTTAACAGATCTTTCATAGAACTATTAAGACTAAACCTTTGGAGATGGTAAAGACTAAACCTATAGTACCTATCACGGAATTTGTGGTAATAACGGATAATACAGGTATTAAAGTAAATGATTATGTGAGAGTGTCTGGGATAGATGGAACATTTTGAAAAGAATATGAAGCATGGTGTACGGGGAAGTTTTTAAAGTAGAAAGCATTTAACAATTTCCTAGAGATGGCTTGAAATTATTCAATCTGGAAGATTTAGATGGTGAATATATATAAAAGGACGATTCTATAAACTAAGAAGTCCAGAAAATATGGTTGATCCTGAGAGTAACGAATATAAAATAGAAGAAATATTGGGCTCAAAAGGTAGCTGTAAAAATAAACAGTATCATGTGATAGGGGTGGGACATCCTGTCAATCGTAATTCATATATAAAAGCCAGCAAAATTAAGTGACTTTAATCAGTAGTTATCGTAATCATGGACAGTGTAGATCATTTCTATTTAGTTTCTATGGACCTACATCCTAATAATAAAGTCTCACATTTCATTATCGAGTTAATGAACCTTATTCCCTCCCCTCCAATGGCGGTGCGCCTTGCTGTGGCGGAGGGGCTTACTTCTGCCCAGAGACAGTCTGCTGCCTTAGTAGCGGAGGCCGCTGGGGGGAAAACTAAGTCGCTGCCCCCAATCCACGGTGGAACAGCATACACCAAGGGATGCATGGTCGGAGGGAAGTTCGGTCTCAAGTATGCGAACTCAGGATACCAGGCGACATCCTGTTTCAATTTAGCCTTCCCGCAGTATGAGGCTCTGCTGCGGGTGACCGTATAATTCCTCAGTTTAACTTATTCTTTTATGGATACGAAAAAACTTTTACAGGGGGACACCCCCTTAAGTGCCCCACTCCCAAAGGCCTCAAGGCCTTCTTTGGATTCCCCCGAAACCTCAACTGAAAATGGGCTTACAGTCCTTGTCAGGGAGGTGGAAGAGGAATCCAACTTGGCTGCTGCAGCCCCATTAGGGGATACAGCATCTAATATCGAGGAGTCTATTCAAAAGCTCCAACTAACAATGCCTCACCTTTCAGGCGCGGCAAGAAGAAGATATAGGTGGCTGGTGAAGAACGGGCACGATCCTTTAGAGGCCCGCAAACTGGCTCTCGTGCCAATTGGCCCACCGCCTGCGGAAAAACTAGCGCGCCTTAGTGACTCTACACCAGGGGGGGGTGCCAAAGAAACCTAGGACTGGAGGCAGCGATGGGAGAGCAAGCGCCAACGCTTCCTCAAGTCCTACCTTAAATACAATCAGAATAGGAATAGTCTCTAAAGACTATCCACAAGAAGGAATCCTGGGCATGATCGTGGAACTAGTTGGCGGCACCACACAGCCAAAGTTTCACGGCTCTATCCTCAAACCAGGGTGGGTGCAGTTCAACTGCGACGATGAGAGCCACAGCAAAGTGGCTGAAACTCGTTGTTGGACAGCGAAACCCTTGGGAGGGGTAGATCTAAGGGACAAGTGGAGGGGATGAACATCCCCGACCAATAGTACGACTGTCTCTTCCAGAATAGTGCAAGGGATGGGAACGATAAGATCATAACCTTTGTAAAGGCACAGAATCTTGGCCTTAACACTGACGAGTGGAGGGTCCTGAAAAGGGAAAAGAGGGGCGATTCTGTGCACCTCGTCCTTTCTCTTGACCAGCACTCTGAAACCAAGCTAAGAACCCAAAACCATCTGCTCAGCTATAAATTTGGTACTGTTGGACTCAGAAAGAGGAGCGGGAAACCAGAGTGGGGGAGTAGGCTCCCCACCTCTTGCGAAACGAAATCACCTGAGAACTACACTCCGAAGGAAAAGGGGAAAACCTTGGCTCTTAAAGGAAAGGTAACACCCTCTGGTTCACAGCTAAAGAAGGAAAATCAAACTGCAGAGAGTGGAAAAGAAGGCCAAACAAAATCGGCCTTGGCAAGGGGATCAAGTCAGAACCCCAAACCCAAATCTCATAATGGATAACAAAACAACTTGAGCTGCCTTCAAATTAACTTTCAAATTAACTTGCACCACTGATGCTCTCGTCCGACCTTGTAGCGAGAGGCTGCAAATAGGCCCTCATACAGGAGCCATGGTTGAGAGAAGGAACAATCAAAGGAATACCAAGTGGAATGGGTAACTGATCTACTGTCGGGACCATGGCGCGCCTCGTGCGGCGTGGTCATCGGTGGTGGGGTCAATGCCCTGTCCATTCCAGAGTTCACCACCAAGGGACCTAATAGCAGCCCTAGTAGAGGTGCCAACCGCGCTGGGTGTGCCAAAGAGGTAGTAATTGCCTCGGCATACTTTTGGAACTGGAAATGAAGGCACCTCGGAAGAAATTCACAGGCTTGCGCAATACTGTCAGCGGACCTGCAGGGGACTGATTTTGGGATGCGATGCAAATGCCCATCACACCCTGTGGGGCAGCACGGACATCAACAACAGAGGTAAGTGTATTTTAGAATTCTTAACTCAATATGGTATTGATGTGGTGAATAAGGGCAGTAAACCCACATTCATCTCATCGAACAGACAAGAGGTCTTAGACTTAACCTTAATAAATGACTTATGGTATACAGATCTCGAACTGGTATGTGTCTGAATGAAGTATCTCATTCGGACCATAGACCATCAGGTTCGGAAATCCATAGCTTAGAGAAAGTTGATGAGGAGTGGAGAGTACCTAGGCTAACAAACTGGAAACTGTGTATAAAGAGCTCCTTAAACAGCGCGTAGAGGATATGGGAGGACTGTTTGATGTGCAGGACCTAGATGTATCCACTACCCAACTGCAATCAATTATACAAGATTCATATGAAAATAGTTGTGCTCTGAAAAAAAGAGGGATAACTAGAAACGTTTGGGGGTGGAAACCCCCCCCCCCCCCCCCCCCTCAAGAGCTAACCACTCTGATCTAAAACCAGGAAACTCTTCAATAAAGCTAAGCGGGATAAAAATTGGGAAGCATACAAAACTGCCCTAACCGCTTATAACAGGGAACTTAGGAAATCCAAAAGAAAATCATGGAAGACTCTATGTGAAAGCATTGAGAGCCAATCTAAAACTGCGCGTCTACATAAAGTGCTCTCAAAGGACCAATCTAATGGGCCGAGCCTTCTCTTAAAGAAAGACGGCAGTTACACAAAGGACCACAGGGAAACCTTAGTGGAACTTATAAACACTCACTTTCCGCACAATGTAATAGTTGACGACATGGAGGAAGTAGATATATGGGATGATAGGAAACCTAATAGATGGACGGAAAGTCTGTCTGAAAGAGTCTTCTCCCCTGATAGGGTAGAATGGGCAATAAATTCCTTCCGCCCATATAAATCCCTGGAGGGGATGGCATTCCCAGCCTTGCTTCAACAGGGAATGAAGAGTCTGCTTCCGCTGCTGTGAGAGTATTTAGGGCAAGTTATGCCCTGGGGATACATTCCCCAGCTGTGGAGGAAAGTAAGGGTGGTTTTTATCTCCCAAGACGGGGGAACGGTCCACGTCTGACCCCAGACCAATCGACCTATAAGTTCTTACGTCGATTTCTTTTTGAAACATGGAAAGTGCAAGACTACACATAAGGGTGGAAAAATTGTGAAAAGAAATCCCATCCTAATCATGAGCCTACCAGTCCGGTAAGATAACAGTTGGCGCACTAGATACCTTGGTATCCAAGATAGAAGGAGCGCTTAGATCACAAAGGAGGTGGCGTATGTGCTTTCCTGGATGTGCAGGGTGCTTTTGAATAGCACCATGCATGTGGACCATGGAGGATGCCGCCCCTCCAAGGGCGTTGGACCCTCAACGATTGCTTGGATAAAAGCAGTTTAGGGACAAGACTTATTACGGCTGAACTGGGAGGGGAAATGATCACTGTGACATCTGGGAGGGGATGCCCCCAAGGAGGGTTACTTTCACCCCTTTTATGGACCATGGTGGTTGATAGTCTCATCACCAAACTCAGTGAATCCGGATTCGAGGTACAAGGATATTTAGGTGACCTTGTAAATTATTATTACGAGGCCAAACACATGAGGTCTTAATGGAACTCATGCAACATGCCCTCAATATATCTTACAATTGGTGTTGAAAGGGAACTAAACATCAATCCAAGCAAAACAGTGTTAGTGCCTTTCACAGGAAGAGGAAGCTAAGATATACGGCTCCCAAGATTGGTGATGTCACTATTACCCTTCCCCTGAAGTCAAATATCTGGGAGTAATCCTAGAACAAAAACTAACGTGGAATCCATATCTTAAAAGGGTAGTGGATAAAGGTACGATGGGCCTATGACATGCCGAAAGATGCTTGGCAAAACATGGGGACTGAAACCTAAAAATGACCAATTGTTATACATAACTGTAGTCAGACTTATAATCACCTATGCTCACTTGTTTAGTGGTCGAAGGTTGAACAAAGGACTGCACAAAATAAACTGCAAAGATTGCCAAAGGCTTGCATGCCTAGCGATCACAGGGGCAATGCATACATGCCTACTGCAGCCATGGAGGCACTGATAGGCCTCCTTCCTCTGCATTTGCACATCAGAAGGGAGGCCATGTCATGTGCAACCAGACTGGCCATTCTTGGTCAAATCAAACTCAGAACTGGACTCGGACACCTTCGAATTTTGGAAGATGTACCAGAGATACAAATGGGCATTGTAGTTTCGGACTTAATGCCAAAACAAAAAAGCTTTGAAAGAAGTACAAAACCCTTTTTACAAATCAGTTCAACTTGGGATAATGGAGGTACTAAACTTGAATCAGGAACCATTATGTGGTACACTAATGGATCAGTGATAGATGGTGGGACTGGTGCGGGACTGGTCGGACCCAATTGCAGCGCGCAGTATAGCCCTGGGTGCTTTTCCACCATCTTTCAGGCAGAGATTTTACGCCTAATGGGTTGTGCCGAATAACATAGAAAAAAAGAGAATGCGAGGGGCGAAGGATCGCTTGTGGCACTGAATAGTCAGGCGGCTATCGGGGCTTTGAGGCTCCTGCATGTTTGACTCTAAACTGGTTTGGGAATGTCAACGTACCCTACAGCCACCGGGTGAGCCTAGAAGTTTAATCTGATGTGGTGCCACTTTCTAGGTGTACAGGCAATGAGGAGGCTGATCGCCTCGCTAAGGAAGGAGCCAGAACCGCCTACTGTGTCCGGAACCCTTCTGGACTTTCTAAGGGCCACATTAAAGAATCTCTGAACAATGGGAACTTCAAAGCTATGAACCAATTACTGGTGGG
>JABUQX010014720.1:0-10000 GCA_015478945.1 Trachelipus rathkii
AAAAGGTGTCAATGATAGTATAAATAAGAGTGTATTGAGATGGTATAGTCATGTGGAGAGGATGGATGGAAGTCAATTGGTTAAGTGGATATATAGAGGTGAGTGTGTTGGAAACGGACCGGCTGGAAGGCCAAAGAAGAAGTGGTGAGGCCGTAAAAGAATGTCTGAGTGATAGGAATGTTGATGTGGAGCAAGCGAGAAGAATGGTGCATGGTAGGAGTGAATGACGTGGTTTTTCGAGGGAGCGTGGCTGTGGGCTTGGCCCAATGGATAAACCAGGCTTTTGACGAATTACCACAGTGGGTGATTGTCACGATATATGAAGCTTCAGGGCGGATTTCTGCCGTGACAGTTTCCCACTTAAGGGTAGGAGGGGATGGTATCGGGAGGGGGGGGGCTTTCTTTTCGACTTATGTCACCTTCTTCTTTTACTTTCCTTTGCCTTCCTAGAGGTTGCTAGCACCTCACCCAGTCTGGGGATACAAGAGGGAGCATATATATATATATATATACTACATATATCAACATATTTATCGTATCTATTACCTGCATGTAGTTATATATCCTGCTGAAAAGCAGGCATCTATGGATTACTTGTTTTTTTTTTTTTTTAAAGCAATTTCTTTTCTCATAGCAACTGTGGTATTTGCCTGCTTCTAAATGTTCACCTTCTTCTGGTCTATTGGATCAAAGACTTAAAAATTGGCGGAAGAAATTATCACCACATGACAAAAAGATTTTGAAAAGGGCTGAACTACCAGTAAGTAATGTATTATTTACTTCATATAAGGGTTACTGCCGCACTTACCATCACTGCCCAATGAAATGTTAATAATATGTGCATTTCTTTTTTCAGGAAACATTGAATGCAGATTCTGAAGGGGAACATTCTCAGAATTGGAAATTATGGTTACAGGAAAATGAATCTCCTGCTGATTTAGTTCAAGAGAAATGGCATTTGTCCTTTGGTCATCGACGAAATGATATAAAGGATTTGCATACTACTCAGGTCCTTGAACAATGGCCCTGTTTACTTAAGTCTGAGTGGGTAAGTTCCTTTAAGACACGTACAATAAAGCAATTGGCCCAATCCACATGGAAATGTGGGAACCATTTCCAGTGGTCTAAGGCAATTGCTTTACACTACTAAATATACGAACATTGGACTTTAGGCTCATATGTTAATTGACCATTTATTCTTGACTGACAGTATCACCAATTAGGAACTTATCTCATTACGGTAGTTGCTTTGTTTACTTTGAAAAGTGATGCTTTCCTGATCTGACAATGTCTGCATGTTGCAAATATTTTATTGATTGTGATAATGATTATTTATCAAAGCTTTGAGTAATAACTTTTAATCCTTTTTTACATTTCAGATTAATGAGGATTTTAGGGCCCTAATAACCACTGCAATACATGACGGATTAGATGTCGGTTTAGACAAATTTGCAAAAGAACTCTTCACCAAACTCCCTGACCTGAAGCAATTAATTTCTGAAGAAGAGTGACCCAGGATGAAGCAATTAATTTCTGAAAGTGACCCAGGTATGATCCTATGAAAACTTCATGTAAATTGAATTACTTGTGTGCCAACAAACCCATGTATAATAATCGCTGACAACCTCTATAAAACATACATTCCAAAGCTAATGCATCTTGTAATAAAAACTTCACAAATCATTTTCATCTGCTTAATAGGAAAAAATTAAAGCAAACGAATATCACTTTCAGAAACGTCAGAAAGTGCTGCCCTTTTGCTGTTGCCTTTAGTTTTGCCACAAGGAAACGTAGTCATCAGAAAAGGAAGTAAAAAAGTTTCAATTCGTCCATCATCAGAAATGACAAAATCTCAATTTATTGAAGAATTCTGTAAATGTGTTTGATATCATATATATAATATATTAAATATATAATATATATATATATATAATATATATATATTAATATATTATTATATATATATATATATATATATACTCACTTATATATATATATATATATTATGTATTATATTATATATATATAATAATATATATATATATATATTATATATATATAATCTTCATCTACCTTTTTCAAGATTGGAGTAAGGTGCGTTACATGCATCAGAACAGAAAAGCAGTAGAAGATATGACAAAAGTCGAAAAAGAAAGCCCAGCCCTTACCGCCCCCTCTGTACCAATTATTAGTAAGAACTCGTCGCAATCAGAAAATCCACCCTAGAAGTTCACGGACCGGCGACGGTTATCCTTAACTATGGTAAAATCGTCCAAGTGGTAGGGTCATCCCTCGCGCCAGGTGGGCCACAACCAACCCCCTTACAACACCCGCCATTCTCTTCTATCATGCACCTTTCCTTCTCGTCTCTGCCAAACTCACAATTTTCTCTCCTTCAAAACATTCGTTTACTGACTCAATCCACTATTTTCTTCGGTCTCCAGCCGGTCGATTCCAAACACACTCACCCCTATACATCAGCTTAACCAACCCACTATCATCCATCCTTCCACATGACCAAACCTCTCAACATACTTTCCTTATTCGACCCGCAAAAACCACATTAGGCATAAAGACCCTCTCTCGTAAGATCATTCCTCACTTTATCAATTTTCCTTCTCACACCTAGCACACCCCCTAAAGATTGTCCATCTGACACATTGAACTTTAGATATATATATATTATTATAATATATATAATATATATTATATATATATATATATATATATATATATATTATATTATATATATATATATATATAACAGTGAATGTGTGTGGGTTTTGATGGTGCAGAAGGCATCGGAATTACGGATGAGGTCCGGGGCAAGCTGAGCAATTGCTAGACAGGGAAAGTTTAAGAATGGTAAATCTGCAGGTATAAAATGAAATTACTCTTGAAATGATCAAGAACGGATTCGAGATGGTGATTGAAATTTGGAAATTTGGAAGTTGTGTAATAAAGCGTTATGGAGGGTATAGTTTTCCGAGGGATTGGACGAGAGCAATAATAGTACCCTTATATAAGGGTAAGGGACATTAGGGGAACTGTGGAAATTTTGGGGAATTAGTTTACTGAGTGGTGTAGGGAAGATATATCGCTGGTATTTTTAGTAGAAAGAGTGCGTCGATTGACTATGGAAGGGTATAGTTTCTGAGGGATGGAAAGGAAAGAATAATATAGCCTTGTATAAGGTAAGGGAAGATTAGGGAACTGTAGGAATTAATGGGGGGAATTAAGTTTACTTGGTGTTGTAGGGAACGGATATATGTTGTATAAGTGTTCGGAAAGAGTGCGTCGAGTGACTGAAGGACTGATTGGTGAAGAACAAGGTGCGTTTAGGAGTGGTCAGAGGATGTGTGGATCAAGCTCATAACATTGACACAAAAACATTCCGGAAATGAGAAAGAAGTATTAATTGTATTTGGTTTTATAGATTTGCAACGGGCCCGTATGATAAGAATTAATAAGGAAGCCTATGGGCGTATGGGCAGGTGTTAATGATATGTGGTAATGGTGGTAGGCTTCTGAATGAAATTAAAAGTATATGTATGACGATGTTGAAGCGTGTGTAAGAATAAATGGTGTCAAAAGTGATTGGTGTAAATATTATTAGCGGAGTGAAGCAGGGATATGTGTTATGTGTCCTTGGTTATTCAACTTGGTATATGGATGGGGTTATATCAAAGAATTAGAGATGGGGGTGGCAGGAAATGGTGTTAATTATGGAGAATGGAGGTAGTGAAGGGTGCCCTACCTATTATTGCGGATGATTTGGTAGTTTGCTGTGGTGAATCTGAAGAGTTTGAGAGGATTGGTAAGAGAGATTTGGCAAGGGTCTGTAAAATGAGGGGTTTGCAAAGTAAACATAGATAAGAGTATGGTTTTGGTTGTGAGTGAGGACAGTCTTCGGTGTGAAGATAAGTCTAGATGGTGAGCAGCGGAACAATGTCTGAGTTTGACATATTTAACTACTATTCCTATTCTTTATTCTCTGAAAACCTCCTGTACTCTCTCTCTGGTCTTTTGCACTTCCTTCCAAAACACTTATTCCCTTGCATATTCACATACATTCTCCTACAAACTCCTCATTCACCTTTCTTCTACTCTCACTTAACAATCACGCCATACGTTTCTATTACCTGCAATAATGCCACTCGATAAACCTTGTCATATGCTTTCTCCAGATTCATAAATGAAATAGTCTTTTATTCCTCTTACCATTTTTTTTCAATGAACTGATACACTGTAAATATATGTTTGATTTGTTGATTAGTGTATATCCTTGTCTATGAAGGAAATTGGATTTAGCTAGGCGGATAATGTATCTTCATTATTGAATTTTATACTGTTTTTATAATAATGGTCATTCCCTTTGCAGGAAGGATCAAACTTACAGGAAGTTATTTCAAATAACAAAGAAAAAGAAAGACGTCAACCTTTCATAGTTAGCATCTCCGGTGAAAACAGATTGAAACCGTCAATCGTCAAGATTATATGCTGCGATAAAGTCATCAGTTGCTCCTCGCTAATCAAAGCTGTTGACACACTATTTAAATTATATTTTGTACTTGATTTAAAGTATCCGGTGTACTGCAAAAATACCTATTTATTTATGGAGTATTATTTTTATAAAATTGAAAGCTCGAACACTGGAGTTGTTCGCGAATTTTTGTCTAATTTTTAGTTCTATGATTTTATTATGCTCTTAGGTATTACAAATAATTTTTTTCATATTTTATAATTTCTATAATTTGCAATTTTTAAAAAAAAATTTCATGTAACCGATAACATCGCATTGGATTGGATGCATGACTTCTTAGAGGGCGTTGTTCCTAGAGAAATGATTTTGATACTAAAAGAGTTTATTGTCGGTCGCAAGTTGCTTTCGGTAGAGATATTAAATAATCGTATTCACAGCTTCATTTATTCTGCTTCAGAAATTAGTAGTAAGCCTTCTGCAATAAAGCTAAATCAAGTTCAATCTGGTAAATTTACATTGGGGCAAAGTGCGTCTCAGATGAGATGCTTGGCTTGAAATCTTCCACTCTTAATTGGGGACTTCATTCCTGAGAATGACAAATACTGGGTATTATATCTTTTTCTGTTGGACATTCTTGACATTATAATGCCCGTTATATCTGAAGATCACTTAATTCAGTTAGACGTTCATAGAAGGCTTACTACTAATTTCTGAAGCAGAATAAATGAAGCTGTGAATACGATTATTTAATATCTCTACCGAAAGCAACTTGCGACCGACAATAAACTCTTTTAGTATCAAAATCATTTCTCTAGGAACAACGCCCTCTAAGAAGTCATGCATCCAATCCAATGCGATGTTATCGGTTACATGAAAGTATGGCAACTGATTAAGAATGCTTACAGTTTTTATACCCATGGTGAAAACGCCATTTTCCGCAGTTGTTACTACAGCGTCGTACTCAGCTTTTTTCCTAGCTAATGATAAAATTGCTTGTACAATGTCTACAAAAATATATGGAATTGAAAGATTCATTATACCCCAGAATCTTATTAAGGCCCAAATTATCTCCAAGGAACTGCCAAACTCTGAATTTTAAGTTTCTATTTTGCACCTGAATACCTACATGAAATAGCTCTGTAAGTTCTAAAACAAGATGCTCTAAAATTGTGTTAAATCCATATTTATCTAAATCGATGGTGTTACAGATTATACAAACAAATATTGAATTCAAAGTTGATCTACACTCCGGTGGAAAATCCAAAATATTGAAGTAAATCATTGCCAATTTATGAATGCCAGCATGGGAACCAATAGGATTGCAAATCTCAATGTCATCATAATAAATTGACAACAAAATAACGTCATTAGTTTCTCCAAAGCTTTTGCAATAATTAGCATCCTGGACATCCCGACAAAAATCATTCCTAATTAGTTTGTATTTTTCTACTTTCTCAATTACATCATTCGAGTTAAATATATTTCTTAAAATATCTGTTAACCTAAAATACTGCATAGTATCATTAATTTCAACAGCTCTTGTAACACCCCCAAATCTTTTGTACTCTGTCCTGCTACCTAATGCGATTTGTTTGGCTTCTACATATGTATCAAGGGAAGAAATAAGTTTCTCAATTTTATATGCATTATCAGCATCCAAATAGCCATCTTTTAAATCATTAGCAAATGCTACTGTACGATAGAAATTCTTATGCTCTTAGACGTTGCTTCAATAGTGGTAATTATTCATTATTTATTACTTTAAAAAGTGTGTTATGCTACAGTTGATAGAAATGTTTTACGCTTAATTACACTTCCAATTTACCAATATACAATGTTGAAAGTATATTTATTTTGTACATTCTAACTTTACAAGTAAAAATAATAAATTGTACAAATATTTTTGCGTTTACTATTCCTGTATTAAGACTAACTACAAATTTAAATTTATTACATAAAGAATGGTATGTTTTAGATAATATGAAAACATAACATTTCTTGATGTAATTTGTTTTTAAATTTGTATTTACTCTTACTGCAGAATTTGTAGTATATTCTATAACTACCTGTAGGATTAATTATTTTTCAAAGTAAATTATTGCAAAATTGTAGTTGTGAATACAACAGGCATAGTATTATTTACTATAACTATATGTAAAATATACCATATCGTGAAGTCACTTTTTGTAAATGTATAGTTAATCTTACCAAAGGATTTTTAGTATATACTAAAACTATGTGTATAATTAACACTTTTCCAAAGTATATTTTTGCAATATTGTAGTTATGAATACTACAGACCTAGTAGAATGTAATATAAATATATTATATTTGTATTACATTCTACTAGTTCTGTAGTATTTATAACTAAAATATTGCAATAATGTAATTTTAAAAAATGTTAATTATACAACTAGTTTTAGTATATAATACAAATCCTGTAGTAAGAGTAACTAAAATTTACAAGAAATTACTTCAAGAAATGGTTTATTTTACAAATACTTTTAGTAAATAAAACTATGACTGTAATATGCATAACTACAATTTCGCAATAATTTACTTTGAAAAATAGTTAATTCTACAAATAGTTTTTGTACATACTACAAATTTCTGTAGTAAGATTAACTTCAAAGATAAAAAATTAACATCAAAAAATGGTATCTTTAACTTAAATTTATAGTAGTAATGACAAGTATTTTGCAATACTCTACCTCTAGAAATGGTAAATTCAATTTCATTTATGTAGTAAAAATAACCTCAAAATATAGTATATTGAACAACTAAGTAATAGTTTAATGTACTAGTAAATAACTTAATAATTACTTTAAAAAAATGGTAAAAACAATTCTAGAAATGGTAAATTCAATTTCATTTATGTAGTAAAAATAACCTCAAAATATAGTATATTGAACAACTAAGTAAAAAGTTAAAGTACTAGTAAAAATAACTTAATAATTACTTTAAAAAAATGGTAAAAACAATTCTAGAATTCTAGAATAAATGGTAAATTCAATTTCATTTATGTAGTAAAAATAACCTCAAAATATAGTATATTGAACAACTAAGTAATAGTTTAACGTACTAGTAAATAACTTAATAATTACTTTAAAAAAGTGGTAAAAACAATTCTAGAAATGGTAAATTTAATTACATTTATGTAGTAAAAATAACCTCAAAGACATAGTATATTGAACAACTAAGTAATAGTTTAACGAACTAGTAAATTAAGTAGTAAAATTCACTACTACTCTTTCTACTACAAGTTGTAGTAGAAAAAAATAGTTAAAATTAAATTGTCCTTTATACTACTAAACAAAAGTTCATTTTACTACCACACAAAAAGTAATTTTAACTAATACATGTAGTAGTTTTCATTCTACTATCAAAAAGTAGTAAAGATTACTTTTTAGGTGTTGGAGCTCACCGTAACCCGAAAAATAGTATTAATAACCATTTTAGTGGTAACTTTAACTAAACTTTTTTCTAAGTGATATATATATATATATATATATATATATATATATATATATATATATATATATATATATGATACTAAAAGCAAATGATGAAGTTTCAAAAGAAAGATGCTTGGAATTATATAAGGAGGAAAAAAGAAATACTAAAAGGTGCATACGTAGGAGAAGAGAAGAGGTAAATGAACAGTTTGGAAGGAGGATGAATGGGGACTAACAAGGGAATAGGAAGCTCTTCTGGAAGGAAGCGCGTAAGGTTAAGAATGAGAGTAAGGGGAACCTGCTTAGAATAATGAATAGGGATGGTGCTTTTGTAACTGATGAAAAGGATGTGAGGGGAGTGTGGAAAGAACACTTCGAGAATCTGCATAATTTTGGCAGTAATGAAGAGGTGATAGTGAATGTGTGTGGGTTTGATTTTGCAAGAAGGAATAGTATTTGGGGATGAGGTTATTAGCAAGGAGAGGTAATGGGTAGAGTGAGAAAGTTAAGAATGGTAAATCTGCAGGTATAGAATGAAATTACTGGTGACAATGAATCAAGATGGAGGCGAGATCGTGATTGATTGGATTTGGAATATGTGTAACAAAGCGTTTTTATGGAGGGTATAGTTCAAGGGATTGGAGGAGAGAAATAATAGTACCTTATATAAGGGTTCGGGAGATAAGGGAAACTGTAGAAATTATAGGGGAATTAGTTTTAATTGAAGTGTTGTAGGGAAGATATATGCTGGTATTTTGGTCGAAAGAGTGCGGTGCATGTGACTGAAGGACTGATTGTGAAGAACAAAGGTGCGTTTAGGAGTGGTAAAAGATGTGTGTGGATCAATCTTTACATTGAAACAAATGATTGAAAAATAAGTGAGAAAAGAATAAATTGTATTTAGGTTTTATGGATCTTGGCAACAGGTGCATGATAGGGTTAAATAGGGAAGCTATATGGAAGGTGTTAAGGATATATGGTGTTTGGTGGTAGGCTTCTGAATGGAATACAAAATATATAATTATAGTGAGGCGTGTGTTAAGAATAAATGGTGGTCAAAAGGTTGATGGTTTAGTATTAATAACGGAGTGAGACAATGTTGTGTTAATGTCTCCTTGGATATTCAATTTGTATATGGACTGGGGTTATGAAAGAATTAGAGGTGGGGGATGGCAGGAAATGGTGTTACAATGATGGAGAATGGAGGATGACGTGGAGGGTGCCTAACCTATTATATGGCGATGATTTGGTTTGCTTTTTGGGCTGATCTGAAGAAGAGTTTGTGAGGATTCGGAGAGAAGATATGGCAGGTGTTGTAAAGGAGGGGTTTGAAAGTAAACGTAGTAAGAGTAAGGTTATGTTGTGAGTGAGGACAGTCCTCAGTTGAAGTTATGCTAGATGGTGAGCAGGCTGGAACAAGTCTGAGTTTAATATTTAGGGTATGTTGGATGAGAAGGGGAACGGATGATGCAGAGTGTAATAGGAAAAGTTGGAATGGCAGGAAGGTGGCTGGTGCAATTAAATCGTTGGTGAAGTAAAAGGACAGTCTGGAGTGCGCTAGGGTCTTGCATGAGGGTGTGTTTTTACCCTGTGTTATTGTATATAAGTGAGACTAAGGTCTGGAATAAGAAGTCAGATCTAAAATTCAATGTGTTTAGATGGACAATCTTAGCGGGCGTGCTAGGTGTGAGAAGAATTGATAAAATGAGGAATGAAACGTATTAGAGAGTTTGTGTGGTGTGAAGAAAAGGGTAAATGAGAGAATAAATGGAAAGGATGGTGAGATGGTTTTTTGGTCATGTGGAAGGTTGAATGATAGTCGGTTTGGTTAAGCGGATGTATGTGTGAGTGTGTTGGAACGCGCAACTGCTGGGAGAACCCGGAAGAAAAAGTGGATTTGCGTCAGTAAAGGAATGTTGCCAGGAGAGAAATGTGAGTTTGACCAGACGGCGAGAATAAGGTGAATTGATAGGAAGAGAATGGCGGGGTTTGTGCAGGGGGTAGTTTGTGGCCCACCTGGGCAGGGGAATGAACCCCTACACTTGACGATTTACCATAGTGC
>JABUQX010014720.1:15000-35000 GCA_015478945.1 Trachelipus rathkii
TTGATTGGATTGTGCTGTTGATAAATGACAGATATACTTCATGCATGATAAAATGCAAGTCATATTATTAGGTTGGATGTTGATCATTGAGAGTATGACAACTAATGATTTCCAAAAGTCAGGAGAACGATGAATTCCCTCCATATCACTTGACCATACAGGTTTACCCAATTTTAAGTGCCATGCGGTTTTCTAGAGAAGGTCAATATGAGAATCTGTAACCTGTACAGAGTAATATCTGGAATTTCAAATCTATTGATTTTTTATCACTGAAATGTTCATAGATATTAACACTTGCCATTTCTTTTACAACATCAACTGTAACATTACCTGTGGGAATTATTTTTTTGGTTTTCTACCCTGGTTTTATTGCTGCCATCATTTCCATGCCATTAAATGTGTTATAATCTTTAAATGTTGCAACGTTGTGATCAATATTGTCCGCAGCAAAAAATAACTGTCCCATCTTCACTCTTTTCTATGAGATCTCCATCAGCAAATACTGATGCGTTGCATAAAAACTTTCTAATTTCTTGGTAGTAACTACTAAAACCAAGATAACTCAGTACATCTAAAATGAACTGGGATTGGGTATGGGAATACACCAAAACCGAAAGCCCTATCTCCATTGGTGTTATGATAGCTCGTGGCTCACACTCCTACATTATGCATTGACCAATGGCAGCTATCTTTAATTCGTCGAACCCAGAAAATATTTTCGAACATAATAATTTTAAACTGGATGGAGAGTATTACAGACTCTCCTGTATATCCCAATCAACTGCTGCTGGATAAAGTTCTTTGCTTCCAAGACCGGTTAATTCTTCTTTATATCACTTTTAATTAACTTTGCTGCTGTTTCAATTAGTCATATCTTTTCCGCTACATCATCTAGACTCTGGTGACATTCATAATGGTCTCTTATTATAGACCTAACAGGTTCCCTTAGAACGACAATAATCCTTTTGGCCTTGTTTTTCACTTTTAAATACTGATTCTCCAAAATGTTTAATATGTTTTGATTTCAGGTATAGTGGACAGTATGCTTTTTCTTCAAAATATTCTAAACGCTGGTTCATTACTGAAATTATGTCACTGACTGTATGTAGCTCGTCTTCATTTTCCCCTAGGTAAGAACATACTTTTCCAAATGCTTCTGCTTGTACTTCATTTTCAGGTCGACCAAGTTTTATCTTTTTTTGTCATTGATCACTAATATTCCTGTATTTGTAGGGAACCCCTTTTCTGTTTCTGAAATTTACACTGCAAGATTTATGATTCACAGAGTCAGCTGCATGGAGGTTGCCTTCAAAGTATGTCAGGCTTTCTTGCACATCAACAGACCACCTGTCATTTTCTTTCTTACATATTTCAAGTATTGTTTTGGGGAATGTATCAGTCTTAACAGTGACAGATTCTAACATAAGGTTGCATTCTCCACTGAAATCTACTAACTGTTCACAGAAAAAGCAATCAGTTCCACTGTTAAATGCGCCAAGAGTGGAACGGGATCGTTTCTTTGAAACAAATGCCTCACCTTCAGTAGATGGTCTTCTTACTGAAATTTGTATGTCTTTCTTGTCTCTGGAGCGCTTCCGACACAAAGTATGCACAAAATCTCCGGCAGAAGCGCAAATGTTTGAACGTTACATTTTGCTAGCTTCGTTGATTCCATCTGCACCTTTCTTCTGTATAGGATTCAGATCATCTGATTCACTGTTCTTCTTACATAATATGCAAATATGTTCATGAGAATTTATTATAAATACATATATTTATTTATATTAATTTATTTAATATAGATAGTTATTTACTTCGTGAGATGTACTGAACTTCAACAAATCTAAAACATGAAACAGTAAAAAAAAACGAATTAATCTTCATGTTGAAGTTTACTTTATAAAATAATTTAAAATTGGATCGTGTCTACTATCCGTGAGTGAGTTTTATCCATATCGATTGCATGGATCCGAACACATTTTTATTTGATAAAAGTCGAAATAAAACTGTATTGGGATAAAAGTCAAAATATAACTGTATTGTAATAAAAGAGCTTCACACCTTTACAAATATTTAAAAAACGTTTAAATCTATGTAACCTAACGTAACTTAGCTTAACCTTACTTGACCTAACCAAACTTATATTAGTGTATAATTTATTTCACTTTCCATTGTTTCAATAAACAATTTCACAGCTAAACATGCTGTAATAAAGTTATATAAATGTATAGAAAAAGTTCAAACTTTTTCACTATGCGCGCTGTTGTACATTTTATTCGATAACGTAAATTATTTAAAAATTGACTTCGGCTACATTAGTCACAGATAATGGACATGAGCCTTAAAATTTATATACTAAATAATCTAATTTAAAATAAAAGGCATTAACACTGAAATCACAAGATATGCACTACACTCTTTCACTATTAGCAGTAAAACTATAAGTTATGTGCGTTCTTTTTATATAAAACCAAAGAACTACTTATATGGAAAGCTAAGAACAGCCAGGCGTCAATGCTATCAAACAGTTACTATCTCACGATAGAATTCGAAATAAAAAGCAGAGATCGTCATTAATATTAGTATCCAACCTAAAATCATAAAAATAATATAAAATTTAAATTTGGCATTAAAAATCAATTTTAAAATTTTTGTCACAAGTCGCATATTAAGAAATTGACCGTGTGATGGCGGCCATTTTGGAAAATTAAAGAAAAATCAACTTTCCGGAGTAGCAATTTTGTCGGACTTTGGATATGTGAAAAGGTAATTCATTTGGAGTTAAATCCCACTGCAATCGTTTCTGTCAATTTTTGTTCTAGGTTTGATGCTATTTTCAGTAGCCTTTCTCTAGAAAGTTGTTTCTTAAGACCTGCATAAAGGATCGAATCCTTTACGTTTACTATGAGAGCCTATCCTTCTACTCCCCTTTAATAGTATATTTTTTTTTGGTGAGAGAACATCGCTGCCTCTCTTGACTAGGGGTTGTGCTTCCCTTCAACTCGCGATGGTCTAAAGGGTCGTTTTTTGTTTTCTAGGAGGGACGGTATAAGCCCTTAGTCGGTGAGGCTTGCTCTCAGAAACAAACTAATAGCATCAGGAGCTCCCGATTTGGGTGGTTGTCCGAGTAATAACCCTTGATGTCCTAAGGAGCAGTTTTTGCCTCTGTTGAGATTATGTATATGGCCTAGACCAGGGTTTCCCAAACTGGGTTCCGTGGCAAATATTTTGGGTTCCGCGAGGCTTTTAGATTTAGAGAAATGATATATTCATGATATAAATTAACAATTTTCGAAATAATTCAAAAATTTAATTAAGAGGAAGATGTTGGGTAACTTAACTTCAAAAACAATAAATATTTGAATATATAAAAGTTGTAAATTGGGGTTGCTTTTATTTCATTTAAACGATATCCGATTAATCTTCACGCAATTATTCTTCCTGCCGCTCTAAGCAGAAAATTGTTATCGTACTACATTTCGTAGACATAAATCATGTGTTAATGTCAGGCCTACGATGATGTAAGAATTTAATTAAAATGCATATATGATTACATGCATCGAGTTGAACAAAATATTTTTGATCATCATCCTCAAAATATACTTTTGCTGCTTTGCAGCCAACGCTTACAGTTGAAAACGTTTTCATAAGTTTAATGACGCAAGCATAAAATAACCAATCACAAATGACTTTCGGCAGCCCTGCTAATGAGTTTTTCAGTTTCGGTCAATGAAAATGAGAAGTGATTGATATATAAATTGTGCATATTATTGATGTTAAAAGCGTGTGTTTTTTAAATGCTTGTGTATTAGAATTAAACGTTTGTGAGATTATAATTCTTTATCAAAATACAATTAAACTATCCACAATCTACATTTTACTCACACGTGTCAGAACACAAAAATGCGTTACATGCTTCATATCGAATTAGTTATCGAATTGCAAAGGCTGGTGAAGCACATACAATTGCAGAGAATTTCATAAATCCGTGTGCAAAAGATTTAGTGGAGTTCCTGATAGATAAAAAATATGTCAAAAAAATTGATAAAGTGCCGCTTTCAAATAACTGTTTCAAGATGTATTCATGCAATGTCAAATTTTTTGCGAAACTGAGGTAATAAGACGAGTTAAAATGGCTTCAACATTCTCTCTTCAAATGGATGAGTCAACAGACATTGCTTGTGTAGCAGTTTTGCTTGTATTTGTACGGTATAATTATGAAAGTCACATTGAAGAAGATTTATTAATCAGCAAGCCATTGGAGAGTCATACTACAAGGAAAGCAATATTTCATTTAATGGATTCATTTATGGAAATAAATGAAATTTCATGGAAGCTTTGTTCAAGCATTTGCACTGATGGAGCCGCAGCTATAGTTGGACACATTTCGGGTTCTGTGGTTAGAAATAAAAAATATTTGAAATAAAATGTTGAAGTATCCGTTGCTGTCTTCATCGTCAAGCACTAGCGGTGAAAAGTATGCCTGAAAACTAAAAATTAGTATTAAACGATGCTGCTTAAAGATTAATTTTATTAAATCAAGGTTCATTAAAAGCAAGATCTTACTACCAAATACATTGGTCTTATGTCAATGAACACTTATTATTTAATAGCCATATAGATGTCTCTCTCTGGTGAAAAAGTGTTGGCACGGATTTTTAGAATTACATGAAGAAATTATGTTTTTCCTATCTGAACATCCTTCTCAACTTTCAGCTAAATTAAAAGATCAGTGTTGGATGGAAAAAAAAATGGCATACCTTTCGGATATATTTACTTACTTGAATGATTTCAATTTTGCAATGCAAGGTGCCAATGTAACATGTTTCAAAGTCAAAGGTAAAATGAACACACTTCAACGTAAACTAAAACACTGGGGTGATTATTGCTAAGGGTGATGTTGAATGTTTTGAAAATCTGAGTAGTTTTCTACTAGCAAATGATATTTCCTTAAGGGAAGAAACAAAACATTTATTTTTGCAGCTTTTGTCTGATATGAATAACTCAATAATATAGTATTTTCGTAATCAAATGGAAACAGAACGTTGGGTTGAAAATCCCTTTGTGGAGTCGTTAAATTTTAACAATCTTTCACGGAAAGAAATGGAACAGCAAATTGACATTGCATCGAACTCGACATTAAAATTAAAATTTCAAGAAGTGTAACTTGCAAAATTTTAGATTGAATTATTAATGGAATTCTCTGATTTAAACTCAAAAGCTTTGAAAGTAATAATGCAGTTTCCAACCACATATATTTATGTGAAAGAACTTTTTCAGTGTATGCAGCAACAAAAAATAAATTTAGAAATAGACTAAATATAGAAGCTGACTTAAGCTTACAAGTAACGTCTATAATTCCAAACATGAATGCTCTCTGTGACCACCAGCAAACTCACCCAAGTTATTAAAAGGCATTTTTTATAATATATATTTTTTAAATATCATTCTAGTTTCACGAATTTTTGCTCGAACGTAGGGGTTCCGTGGGTTTGAAAAGTTTGGGAAACCCTGGCCTGAACTGCTTAGTGGGGTTGTCGGTATTCAGAAGTAAAAAATAATAGTTCTTGGTAAATTATTAAGGTCTATGAATTATTAGTTTGAAGTGCATCACGAAAGATAATTCATAGAATAAAAGGTTTGAAGTCTCAAGTCGTCATTTATTTTATATTATATATATATATATATATATATATATATATATATATATATATATATTATATATATATATATATATAATATATATATATATATATATATATATATATATATATTATATATATATATATATATATAATGCTTGGGCTTTTAAATTCACTTTTTTATGGTTCCGTTAAAAAAAATTAAAAGCGGTCCGCCGCAGGGTGAGGGAGAAATATTTTAAAAAGAGGATCCGTGAGAGGGGGGGGGAAATGTTAGGAAGGGGTCCAGGGAAACGTATAATTTTAAAAGGTTCCTTGGAGAAGCAAAGTTTAAGAGCTGCACGTTTTAAAGGCATTCGTGTGTGGAAGGTTTAAAAGGAACCAACAAATAAAAGGCTATTTTGAATCATACTGTAGTAATTTAAAAATAAAATGGAATATAAAATCAATATGGTTTGACTAATGAACGCCTATGTATGTTATATTATATATACTATATATATATATATATATAGTATATAATATATAATATATTATATATATATATATATAATATATATATATATTATTATATATATTTATATATATATATATATATATATATATATAAATGAGAACTACTTTCGTAGTAATTTATATTTATAAAGAGAATCCAAGGGCAATATTCTCTTTATATATATATATATATATATATAATATATATATAGTATATATCATATATATATTATATATATATATAATATAATATATTATATATATATATAATATAATATAACCCTATGTATGTATATATATATAGAGAGAGAGAGAGAGAGAGAGAGAGAGAAAGTAAATTTATTAGCTAGCCTTGATGGGTTTTCTTTATTTTTATTTAATTTATTTATACTTTTTTATATATATTTTTACCCTGAGTAATTGGTGTTAATATTTTTATCTCATTCACCAGAACATGTATTTAAAATATGTTGCTCGAATACATATTATAACATACAAAGTGTATTTTACAGCAAGTTTAAGATACATTTAAATAAGGATAATTTATAAGGTCAATGTTGAAAATGGTGATTCTAAATTAAATATAATTTTTGTATTTATTCTTCAGAAAACAATTAATTATGATGACGTAGTAAATTGTATGATATAAAAGGTGTATTTATATAATTATACAAGTTACACCTATGTATATAATGTTTGTATAAAGTTAATTTTAGATCGTTTTAAATATCATTTTTGTATCCGTTCTTTTGGAACCAATCTATTATGGTGGCATAATATTTCTCCATCCATCTAATATTATGTTTTATATTTTCAGTCGCTTGAACGACAGATCTTTCAGCCGATGAGAAGTTTCCTTTGTATTTCTCTGTGAAAGCTTCCATCTGTTAACAAAAATATAAAAGAAATTAATAGAAGCAACTTTTTTTTTCTTATATTCTTTTTACGTTACTACCGCTCACGGGCAGAGCCATATTCAAGGATGGCTTGTAAAATACAAGTGTTACCATTTGAAGCAAATTTCTCAGATGAGTAGTTAATTTATTGCAATATTCAATTTTTTTTACTATAATATTAAATTTTTATTATATTAAATTTAGTGTAAGCAACTTGAAGCTCAATTTTGTATTAAAAATATATCTTTTATTTTATTTCATAAAGGAAACATTTTTAATACTATGAAACGTATAAATTTATTTTTATCAGAATATTGAAAGGCCTGAAAATTATTTTACCAATACAAGTTTTGACTCTTCGATTTTATTATAAATTTACAATACAATAATAATTACAGAAATAAAATATTACTTGCTTTATTCAGCTTACCTCACTAAGTTGAATATTTGTATTCAATGCCTTTGCAATTGACGCCATGATATCATCTAGAACGAAGCCAACTGATCCGAATCTATTATTAAACAAAAACGAATATGAAGAAAACTATATGATTATATTATTATTACAAATATATATGCTTAAGAATTTTAACTGGTTTAATGGTAAAGTATTTATATATATTTATTTAATTATTAAATCTCCGTAATTAATGACAGTGGTAGTCCAATGGTTTGAGTCCTAGAATACCACTCCGGGAACCTGGATTCCATTCACGATGAGGCAACATAAATATATAAATATCAAATAGAAGATGGATATATAACAGCAAAGCCATTTTGGAATTTAAAAATGAAGTGATTAAGCTGATGATCTTATAACATTAATCCAGGTCATGAAAATATTCGTTTTCCATAAGCAAGCGTGTTCCTATAAGTTCGTTTCTGTCTTTCTGATATAAGGAATTCAATGGTTATACATTTAAATAACTTATTTTTCTTAGTTATACTTACGACTCAGTAATATCATCCCATCTGTCACGTAAGAACTGCCAAGAAACCATTCTACCAACAGGATTACTCGCAATAGCAGGAACAATGTATCTAAGAAATTGTTTTTTAATGCCTTGGTCGGAACTTAAAGAGCGATTTAAGTATCTGCAAAGAAATTATTAGAATATAAATTCATTATGAATCTTACAATTAACCTAATATATTATAAAAAGAAAAATCATTTTCAAATACACTCTGTAACAAAATGTATTGTAAAGCTAAATGAAATACATTTTGATAATGAAAGAATATACAACAAAGCTTTAAATTAAATATATAAATTACATATATTTTATTTGAAAGTAAAATATTTATATTTAATTTAAACATACATTTCTGTCAGTTTAAATTAAATATAAATATTTTATTTTCAAAAATATTTTAATTTAAAATAAAATATTGATTTTTAATTTAAACATACATTTCTGTCGGTTTAAATTAAATATAAATATTTTATTTTCAAAAATATTTTATTTTAAAATAAAATATTTATATTTAATTTAAACACATTTCTCTCAGTGTTATGTTTGTTTTCCTTAAAGCTTTATTGCATATTCTGTTTCAATGTTAAAATCACTATATTTCTTTGAGCTTTGTAATACATTTTGTTTCAGAGTGTATTTAAATTCTGTTCCCAAGACTTACGCTCCCAATATCCAAATGTCTTCTGTACAACCCAAAGCTTCTAGAAGTTCTTTTTGCTCAGTCCCAATGTTAGTTTTGAGGAATCTGTCCCAAGCAAATTTCCATTCTTTCGCACCCCCTTTTTTAAT
Organism: Trachelipus rathkii; assembly: GCA_015478945.1. Lineage (NCBI taxonomy): Eukaryota > Metazoa > Arthropoda > Malacostraca > Isopoda > Trachelipodidae > Trachelipus > Trachelipus rathkii. Next base: position 23,797 of record JABUQX010014720.1, read on the forward strand.
TGCTGTGCAGTACACTGTCGATTTGAGGTTCGGCGAAATTATGCTAAATAAATAATAGCAAGCAAATTAATCACTGCTAATTGCATTAACGTATATGATTTTATTGATATTTATTTAATATTTGGTGATATAACAGATACAGAAAGAGAAAAGTTGTAAATTATTATAAATAATGAATGCTGGTAACTATTGTTTTATTCATTTTTATGAAGCAATTAACATTCAGAACTTTTATAAGAATATTCAAAACTTTCTCATTATTTGAAGTTAAATCGTATACCTAAATTCGTTTGATAATGAGTTTTCTCTAATTAAGAATTTAACTAAAACAAATTTAGATAATTTTTTTAATTAAAGTACATAATTATTATTAAAAATATTCTAATATTTGGTAATACTACGATTCTTAATCAAACGTTAAGAAAATAGATTTTTTTTTACAAGAAACCTTATATTTATAGACAGTACGGCTAATTAGCCACTGTTTAAGCTTAGAGATTTTGACTTAACTTACTTAGTATTTTCTGGGTCATTCATCCATTGGTTATAAAGGTCAACAGCCACTGTTTAAGCTTAGAGATTTTGACTTAACTTACTTAGTATTTTCTGGGTTATTCATCCATTGGTTATAAAGGTCAACAGCTGCTTGAACACAGGGTTCATGATCTAAGGCACAAGCCCAATTCAGTACTAAAGCCCTTTTCCTCTGTTGGAGATGAGGATCATCTAAAGAATCCTCAAATTTAACTTCATCGTATAAGGGAGTTATCAGTGTCAATAAATAATTCTGGATATAATATATATATATATATATATATATTATATAATTATATATATATATTATATATAGTGTATAAAAAATATATTATTATATATTATATTTAATAATAATATAATATATAATATTTATATATATATATAATAATATATATATGATATATCACTGAAAGAAAATATGTATTAATTATAATTATATATATAGATATATTATTTATATATATATATATATATATATATATATATATATATATATATATATATACTTACCCTTTCAAGAATCGTAGTTTAATTGGGTACAAAAAAAACTATTTCTCAAGATGAAAAAGACGAGACCCTTGGGAAGATTGAGTCAACTTAGATCTTAAATAGCTAAATTTAAATAGTAATTAGAACTTTGATTTTTTAATATGAATGGGGCATACTAAAATCCGTAGACCTATCTAATCGGATCAGACGTGTGCGACAGGTCTTAAGCACAGTAGCTTGACATTGTCATTATCATATTAAATAAGGACATAAGACTATTATGAAACCTTGAAACAATGTATACAAGATTCTTCTTATGAGGTTCATTAATATTTACTAATACACATACGCACACTGTACCATTGCGATGTATGATAATGTTTAAAGACCTGCGCTGTTATTGTAATATTATTGCAGTTTCCGGTTTGAACATTTGTTCAAATCTTAATTCTTAGAAAATAATATTGCTCAAAAAATTATATTTATCAGCAATACTTGAAAAGAAAACGAATATTATTGCAAATTTCATACCAAAAGTTAGGTAGGAAAGTTTACCTTAAAATAGCCGTAACCCTCGGAGTACATGAACATATTTCTTAAAAATCCAAGGTTCGTAAGGGCAGCTTGAATAGGGGTGAACAAAGGTTCTTTGCCGAGATATTGTAAGAGTTCAAGAGGCATTTCGTAACGCAGTAAACCTATTGTAATAAATCAAGAAAATATATTCATGAAAATATTCAAGTGAAACACAACACATAAATAGATAAAAGAAAGATAATTTATTTTTCAATTCAGTGATAGAATAAATAAATAAAATTATTTATTGAGTAACGTAAATTTATCGAAATATATAATGGATAGACAAATTTTCCTATCGTTTCGAACCTGCTCTTGCCAAATTGAGAGAGTCATCAATGAACTGAGCTCTGTTAGCACCTGGGAATATATTTGGATCTTGAGAAAGTTGTGAAGATACGGTTTCCCAGTTTTTGTCATCGTAATTTACTCTATAATATCCAACTTGATCGAGGTTTACAATGATCCAATCACCAGTAGCAGCATTTTGGATGTTTTTCGTTGTTTCTGTTGGGCTCATCCACACCTTTGTACTCGTGTCCTCAAACGAAGGGTTTGATTGGGTTGTATATGTAATGGGAACCCACCATTTGTATTTGGCTTTGTCAGTGGATGTTGAATCATCAGAACTATTGGCCAGCAGAAATCGATTCTTTATAATAAAAAGTCAAAATCAGTGGAGAACAAAAATGAATATTTTTTATTTTTATAACAGAGAAATAGGATTCAATTTTAAAGCAATACAAATAAAAGAGAAACATTTTGATTATTTTATAAAGACTATATTTGAAGTAGCAGTAGGCTCAATTTTTAAGATAATAATTATAAAAACATTTTACATAAAATATTCCACTGGGACATAATGTCCCAGTGGCACAATGGAATATATGAGGCAGGATGTTCCAAGATTAGATTCCAAAGTACTTTGTTTCTAGTTCTACACTTTATCAGCTTCCAATTTCACAGTTTACCTGAGTTAAAGTAACTGAACCGTCTTCATTCCTGTGGACTGTGATGACAGGATATCCCATCTGCAGCGTCCATGTATCCATAACCTCTTTTACAGTCATACTTTGGTCTAAAGTACCTTCACTATGTGCTGAGTCAGTCAAGTACTTCCATAAGTCATCTTGCTTCGCATTGCTATATGACCTGATAAAAATATTTCAATTAAATAACAAATTACTGTCAAATACTTATAAATTCGTGTAAAGAATTCAGCATTATGTATATGTTTTAAGAAAAAAAAACTTGAATCTACTGAATAACTGCTTTCATTTTTTTATTCATGTGAAGGGTTAAAATGTTACTTTCAATACATTCTAGGTTGAGGATGTACAATTGTTTAATATTTAAAAATTTAATATTCATTATTTGATATTTACGGAAAATTTTAGAAACAGTTGTGAACTATGAATCATTTATTTTAAACTAACTTAATTTACCTTAAACCAACTATGAAGCCATTCATTATATATATATATATATATATATATATATATATATATATATATATATATATATATATATATATATATATATATATTATATATATATATTATATATATATAGACACACATAATAATATATATATATATATATATATATATATATATATTATTATTATATATATATATATATGATATATATATATATTATATATATAATTATATACCATATTATATAAATATAATATATAATATATATATATATATATATATATATATTATAATATATAATAATATATATATATTATATATATAATATATATATATATATATATATATACTTACAGTTCCGTTAAATATTTAGTTAATCCGTTTGTGAATGCTTTTGTTCAGTTAGGAAGGTTATCATCATTCTTGAGAACAGATGCACCTATTCACCTATATATATAATACTATTATATATAATATATGATATATATATATATATATATATAATAATAATATATATATAATATATATATTATATATATATATATATATATATATATATATATATATATATTCTTTTTAACCTCTTGATCAAGAAGAAAAGGTTAAATTTGCAAAGAAAGAAATTAACAGAAATTTCCAAAAATTAATATTTATTAATAATATTTTTAAATTTCATCCAATCTCCATAAAACAAAAAGCAAAAAACATCGCTTGATGAGTTCTAAAACTTTGATTTAAAGCGTTTTTCTACATCTTTATCCGTTTGTCCTTAGTACCATTTGAGTGCCATTTATGAGTGTCAATATCTCGGATTAGACAAATAAATTATTGATCCTAATAGCACCATTTTTTTTTGGGGATGGGAGGGGGTGAGAGTTTTTTTTTTAAAACTTCCAAAAATAGCAAAAATTCTCCTAAAAAGGATATTTTTTTTTAGTTAATATTTTAATAATATTTTTATTTAATTAATAATATTTAGTTAAAAAAATTGCTGTAACTTTTTTTCCATTCATCCGATTTATGTGAAGTATTTTAGAGTAGATTGAATTGAGCAAAAAGACACACTAACAAACACACACCTACACACACACAAACACACACACACACACCTACAACACACACACACACACACACAACACACAGCAAACACACACACACACACACACACACACACACACACACACACACAAAATCATTTTTTAGTTGGGCATCGCTTTCGTATAGAGTTAAAATGGTTGGTATACAAAAAACATACCCTAATGCTAAATCAAAGGATTAATTCTATCAACTCTGATAATTTCAATAAATCTGATGAATATTGAAAGAGTTAAAAGTAATTTTCCATTTTAGAATTTTTTTTCTAATATTTTTCCCAAAATATTGATTACGAAAGTTTTTTTTTTTTTACTTTGGATATTGTTTTGAGGAGACATAAAGACAAAATATATAATTTAAATACATGTAAATATAATTTTCTTAATTCGAGAAATTGGCATTAAAGGTAAATGAAAAGAGATTCAGAAAAGCTTTTAGAAATAAAAGATTTTGAACTCTCAATCAGGATTTTTACTTTTTGTTTCGAAGTTAGTAACAAAATGGTCGACAGGGAAAATAATGGACAGGACAAATGGTCGACAATTGTAAAATACAAAATCTGTTTATTTAGAATTTCTCTAACGAATCCAACAAAAAAACCTAACCTACACCTAACTTAACCTAACCTAACCTAACCTAACTTAGCCTACACCTACACCTAACCTAACCTAATCTAACCTAACCTAACCTACATCTAACATAACCTAACTTAACCTAACCTAACCTTACCTAACCTATCCTAACGCCTGCGGCGGGCTGTACGGAATTTTTTTTTATATCGAGGCGACCATTTTCCCTGTCTACCATTTGGGATAGTCCCCTTTGTTTCACGTTGATCAGAAGAAAATTTAAAATAAAACCGTGTTCAAATCACCCTTTCGCAAACTTCCTTATTTCCAATTGACCACGTCCTTAAGGTAAGGTAAGGTTAGGTTAAGTTAGGTTAGGTTAGGTTAGGTTAAGTTAGGTTAAGTTAAGTTAAGGTGAATGTGTAAAGTTAAGCAAACATTTGAAGACATTCAAATTTTAATAACCAAACTAGATATGAATTAACCTAATCTAACTAAACCCAACCTGACATAATCTAACCAAACCTAACCTAACAAATTTTCTAGCTCGATTATATATAAATTATTAATATGTTTAGTTTTTAGTATTATGAAATTTTTTGTAAAAGTCCTAATTCTAACGGCACTCAAAATTTCATATAAGAGGTATAATATAACACTCATGTTGCACATATGTGAAATGGGATAGCTGTATGATACGTTCTAGCTGTAAATTAACAACTAATTAACATAACATGCGTACAACCTCAATATATATATATAAGAGAATATTACCTTTTGAGTATGAAATGCTGTCAAAAATGCTGTTAATTTCATCTGGGTTACCAACTTCGACGCTGATTGGATGAGATGACTCAAGGCAATCCAGGGAAAAGGCTTCTTGAAGTTCTTCCACCACAAATACGTCAAGAGGTTTTAGACCAGGCTCAGTCTGTGGTTGTATACATTATTTTAGGAAGATCCATTTTAAGGCTTTAAATAGCATAAATTCAATGTCCTATTCCATTTACATACGAGAAATATTTTATTTTATTTATCTTAAAGAATGTTTAAACTATGATTGAAATTTTAATCCAATTTACGATTTAGAAAGCCGATAATAGACATTAGTATTTATCTAATGAACTCTATAATGTTTTGTATTTATCTAAATATACTTTAATTTGCTAAACATTACAAAACTTTTACCTACAGAAGGCACTTCTACAGAAGTAGTTTTTTAAGCAATGTGTCGCTAACTGTCCTAACGGTCCACATAGTTGCCAACTGAGTTTCAAAGGGAAAGTTAAAAAGGAAAGGATGAACAAAATTAAGGTCAAAGACACGTTAGGGCATTAAGGGAATTGAGAGATAAGATAAAATTAGTGAAAAGAAATCATTTTATGATGTTAATGGTCTATGCAATAAAGATTTGCTTATATTAAAAAAATTTTTTGCAAATAAGTTCAATAACTGAAAGCCTAAAAATAATATAGACGCAAATATTAAACATAAATTGCTTGAAATATTTAATCAATATTATCTTTAAAAATAAATAAGAATTTTAGCTATTAAAACTGAAAATTCAGCTTTGAAACACTCTCTTATTAATGCCTAAAATATCAACTTTAAAAAGAATGTCATTTGTCATGACTATTCATCCCCATATCAAATACAACTTAACATGTTCTTCAAAATAATATAACGTTTCTTTTTATAATACTATTAACGAACTGATCATGTCCAATTTTGATAAATGAAATGCTTAAACTCACGAAATTTAATGAAAGATATTCCATGTACGAAGCGAAACCTTCGTTGAGCCAAAGGTCATTCCACCAAGCAGGAGTAACAAGATCTCCAAACCACTGATGAGCCAATTCGTGAGAGATAGTAGTAGCCACACGAAATCTGTCGTCAGCTTTCGCAACTTTAGGATCGTATAAGAAGGAAGACTCTCTGTAACGAAAAAAAATATATTCGAGATAAGTAAAGCTTGCTAAACGAATTTAAAGGAATATTATATGTTACAAAGAAATATATGCGGAAATAAGGAAAACGTATTATATTAGTTTCATTGATTGGTGCAGTGCGGTGCGACATATAACATCAGTGTTACGGTGCGTGGTGCGATGTGGTGTGGTGGGGTGCGGTGCGGTGCTGAAAGTTCCGCTGAGCGACCAACTCCAGTTTCAAGAAAAAACAAGGGTGAACCTGACCCCGATTCTGCAAACCGAAAATTAAAACATTTTCAGGACAGGGAACAGGTAGTTACCTCTTGTGTTGCACGATTAAAAGGGGAAGTGAACCTTCAGCTAACTTTTATGACAAAGCAGAGAACTATTGTTAAAATTTTGGCCAACTCACCACTGACTAAGACTATATTTAACGAAAAAAATATTCTATAACAATAGAAATCATTTTTTCCCGAGTTTTTAAATATTTTTATTGTGCAAAAATAAGAAAACAAAAAAAAAAAAAAAAAAAAAAAAATAAAAAAAAAAAAAAAAAAAAAAAAAAAAAATTACAAAGCACTAAAAAAAATACTAAAAATTGTTCTTAATTTGTAAACACTGATTCTCTTATTTAAACAAACTGCAGCTATAAGATTGAGGTTCAACGTTGATATAATATATATATATATATGATATATTATAAATTAGAACCATAAATATACAATAAATTATACTATACTATATAATATAATAAATACATTTTATTTATAGATTTATTAAAATGTATATATATTATATATATATATATATATATATAATATATAATTTATATATATATATAGATATTATTATATATATATATATATATATATATATATAAATAATATATATATATATATATATATATAAGTATATATATATATATAACGAAACTCTTCTGTTGTTAATGCTGAAACTCGTTTCAAAGGGCATGAAAAAATATGTCCTTTTCAATATATTATTAATTATTAAATATACGGTTGTTACGGGAAATATATTCAGATGGATATATTTAAAACTAATATAAAAAAAACTATTTATCTAATAGTTAAAACGGATAAGAACATAATTTTCCACCAAAAATCAACCCACCTATAAATAATTAGACCCCAGTTTTCCATCGCTCCAGCTGAGAAATCGGGACCACAGCTGCATAGCTTGTTTGGGCAGAGGGAAAGGTACATTAAAATAGGTCTCGTAGAAATGTGATACTTTGGGGCCAAGCTCAACGGCATATTTAGCAGTGTTCCAGTGAAGATTTCGTGCCACAAACCTGTAATATATATTATATTTATATTATATATATATAGGTATAATATATATAATATATATAGATAGATATATATAATTATATAATATATATATTATAAATATATATATAATATAATAGGTCTTATATTATTATTATACTGTATTATATTAATATATCTAGATATATTTATATTATTATATTAAACGAAAAAAAATATTTCTAATAGTTGGCTATAGGATATAAATGTATATTATATATATATATATATTTCGTATAGTATTAATATTTCTTATATATAATCATATATATATATATTATATATATATATTTTATATTATATATCATATAATATATAGAGGTACTATGATCAAATATTACCTTCCTAAAATTTGTAATTGTTGTTGTCATGCTCGCGTCTGAAGATAACCGAAGTCATGACACAATAAATGCATAAATAAGTTGACATGGTAGGAGGTAGTGTTAAAAGACGATCAATGAAACTCACCATCTTGACCAGCTCTAAGAACACATCATCCGAGTATATATATTATAATATATATAATATAATATATTATATATATTATAATATAAGTATATATAGTAATAATATAATATATAGTATATTATATATATATATTATAATATATAACTATATAAATATAATTCTTTCATTTTCCATTATCAACCACATACCTCTCCCGAGTTGGGAAAGGAACCTTAATTAGTCCCGAGATCGGAAATTTTTCAGGGAAAGTAATGGTATGGTTGTTTCTTTATCTTCATATAGTTGATAGCTATTATTTAAGTGCAAGGATATTGAGCACGGTAGCAAGCCTGTTTCAGCGCAACGCTGTTGTAGGCTTGCCACTCCGCGTGGCGCGATGTTCGATCCTAATACGCAGTTTTCTAATGCGAGAAACATGGGAGAAGTATTTGTATGTGAATAGATGTTCTGTTGTATGTGTTGGCTATTTGGTAGTGATAGTGGTTTTGAGATAGTGTAATACACTTGCCATAAACTGAAATACATAAATTTACCTACGAAATCTCCCTACGACGACAATTTCTCTATCTATATCCGAACAAGGAAACCAAACCCATAAACAGAGGGAATCTGAGTTCGAAACGAACCCAAAATCATCGCCTTACCTCACTGACCAAACGTGACCCACATATACTAATATATATATTTATACACTTATATATAGTGTCTATTGTGTGATCATGTCAATATATAAATGTCCAATCAAATATTTATATATATATATATATAATATATTATAATAAATATATATTATATTAATATATAATATAATAAAATATATATATATATAATATATATATAAATATATATATAATATTATATGTTATATAATATATAATATATAATTTATATATATATCATATATATTATATATATATATATATATATATATATATATATATATATATATATATAGACTTATATGGTATGCAACAAAGCAGGGAAAACTGACATCAACCAAATCAAATTCCGAGATGACAGATAGCAAAGCTTTCGAAATTCAACTTTGTAATAGAGAAAAAATTTTATTCAGAAATAAATGTGGCTTAATTTAGTCTAGTAAGTGAACAAAATGGCTAATGTGAAAATGTCTAAAGGTAAACTGATTAAGACATGTAATGACTTAACGGAAAATGGATCTGAAAGGCACCAAGAGACAGAGAGATATGAAATATTAGTAGTTAAACGTTCCTTACAAAAGCAAATACTTGCCATTGGGTATTAGGCTAAAAGAGATTACGATATTTCTGAATCATGTAGTTAAGCATAGATTTAAAAACTTTAGAGAGAAAAGAGATTAAAGCAATTGCAAGATGGTTAGAGTGTTGATAGAATCCATATTTATACGATATCAGTTGGTGTATGGTTTCAACCAGCAGGAAGGAAAGGAAAGAAGTTGAAAGGCAGAGGCGAAGACCACCATTGATAAAGGTCCATGGTTCGAAAAACGAGTTTTGAAATATATGTGAAATATCGACTGTATTGTACTCACGCATTCGTAATAGTAAGTTTAAAAAACAAACAGAAATCATATATATATATATATATATATATAATATATATATATAATATATTATAATATATATATTATAATATATCTATATATATATATATATATATATATATTATATATAATATATATTGATAGACTAATGTACTGTATTGCAGTTTATAGTATAGATCAAAGTTCAATGTGTTTCAGATGGACAATCTAGGGGTTGTGCTAGGTTGTGAAAGAATGATAAGAGAGGAAAATGGACTTATTAGAGAGTGTGGTTGAAGAAAGGGTAATAGAGAATAAATGAAAGTATGTTGAGATGGTTTTGGTCATGTGAAAAAGATGGATGATAGTAGTGGTTAAGCGAATGTATAGTGTGAGTGTGTTGGGAACCGACCCTGCTGGAGACCGAAAGAAAGTGGTTGAGCTCGGTGATCGAAATGTCTGAAAGTAAGACAATGTGAGTTTGGCAGAGGCGAGAATAAAGTGCATAAGGAGAGAATGGCGGGGTTTTTGTATGGGGCATGGTTGTGCCCACCTGGCCTAAGGGATGAACCTTACATTGACATGACCATAGTGAGGGTCCGTCGCGACCCCATGAAGCTCTAGGGATTTTCTGTCTGTGACGAGCTCTCATTAAAAGGTCAGGAGGGCGTGTAATGCTGGGCTTTCTTTCGACGTTTGTCATGTTCTTCTACTACTGCTTTTCTTTTCCGATGCTGTCATGCAACTTAACCCATGGTTCCCATTTGGGCAAAAGAGGCAAGTGAAGAAAGAAAGAAAGAAAGAATATATATATATATATATATATAGATGAAACTGTAATATAGATACGAGGTCAAATTCTAAAGTATAATTTTTTTCTAGGAACCCAAAAGAATCAAACAATGCTATGGGTCAGTGCAATTTAAACGGTAACAAAATAGGGAAATGATTAGGATTTCCGTCTTAGTTGCACCAACACTCATTTATGTCAAGTAGGTACTTGGTAGAAAAGAAGAGCTGTGAAGCAGGAATCGGATTCGGAGTTGAAATTGCCTCTGGCCTCACATTCTGAACAAGACAACTTGAGGATTATCTCCTCCTGGTGTAACAAGGCATCCACACCCATACGTTAGGCTAACTAAACCTCGGATTAACTCATGCAACTATTAACTTTTTTTTAAGATTTCATAATAGGGTTCCAAACTTGAAAAGAAAGAAAAGATCATGTCAAATGCGATGGAACAGTA
>JABUQX010014720.1:37500-42500 GCA_015478945.1 Trachelipus rathkii
AACAGTTCTGATTGACAAACAGCATGTCTAAACACATTCCAACTAGTTAGTGTCAGTTGACGGTCTCTTCTCTCTATTCTATTGTTTAAAACATTTGACTCAATTAATCCATCAACTTCAATTCAATCTACCCTTCGTCTCCAAGCGCAAATTTAAAGTAGGATTGATTCTTCTTCTTTCTATTCATTAAGTTAACGAAGCACGACTCCGAATCTGACTTCAAATACGACCCCCCCCCCACTGTGTTTCTGGCTCTGACATTTCCTCCTCCTCCTCTGCTAAACGTCTTTTCATTAAGTTAACGAAGCACGACTCCGAATCCGACTTCAAATACGACCCCCCCCCCTCCCCCTGTGATTCTGGCTCGGACACTTCCTCCTCCTCCTCCTCCTCCTCCTTGTCCTCGTCCTCTGCTAAACGCCTTTTCATTAATTTAACGAAGCACGAATCCGAATCCAACTTCAAATACGATTCCTCCCCCCCTGTGATTCTGGCTGTGACTCCTCCTCCTCCTCCTCTGCTAAATGTCTTTTCATTAAGTTAACGAAGCACGACTCCGAATCCGACTTCAAATGCAACCACCCTCTCACTGTGCTTCTGGCTCTGACACTTCCTCCTCCTCCTCCTCCTCCTCCTCCTCCTCCTCTGCGAAACGTCTTTTCATTAAGTTAACGAAGCACGACTCCGAATCCGACTTCAAATACGACCCCTCCCCTGTGATTCTTCCTCCTCCTCCTCCTCCTCCTCCTCCTCCTCCTCCTTCTCCCCCTCCTTTGCTAAACGTCTTTTTTATTAAGTTAACGAAGCACGACCCCTCCCCTTGTGATTCTTGCTCTGACACCTCCTCCTCCTCCTCCTCCTCCTCCTCCTCCTCCTCCTCCTCCTCCTCCTCTGCTAAACGTCTTGTCATTAAGTTAACGAAGCACGACTCGGAATCCGACTTCAAATGCGACCCCTCCCCCTGTTATTCTTCCTCCTCCTCTGCTAAACGTCTTTTTATTAAGTTAACGAAGCACTAACCCTCCCAATGTGATTCTGGCTCTAACACTTCCTGCTCCTTCTCCTCCTTCTCCTCCTCTTCTCGTCATCTGCTAAACGTCTTTTCATTAAGTTAACAAAGCACAACTCCGAATCCTACTTCAAATACGACCCTACCCCCCACTGTGATTATGACTCTGACACTTTCTCCTCCTCCTCCTCCTCCTCCACGTCCTCCTCCACGTCCTCTGCTAAACGCCTTGAGCGCACTGGTGAATTGGAGCGTTCGCAGCCGACTCTGTCAACTGTTAGTTTAAATAATTTTTCAGGTAAATGAACAGGAAGTTAACGTTTTTACTGTATGATTAAACATGGAGGCAAACCGTCAGCTAACTCTTATGACAAAGCAAAGAACAGTTTGTTAAAATTTTGACAACTCACCCATTGTTTGCATGAGAAAAAAAACTTTAAAATCTTTAAGAATTCATTTCCACTCTTGAAAAAATCGTCGTGTTACTATATATAGTTTTTAAAAATGTCTTAAAATCATTTTTTTTTCTCCCAATTTATAAATATACCACAACGTATTTACTAAAGCATCAAATGTAACTACCAAAATCTCTTTTTGTATTATAACAAATTCGTCAATCAAAAACTTTCCATTATCTATGTTCTATAATCTATACAAATGAGGAATATGTTCTATCTATGTTCTATAATATATACAAATGAGGAATATGTTCTATCTATGTTCTATAATCTATACAAACGAGGAACATGTTCTATCTATGTTCTATAATATATACAAATAAGGACTACTTCGGCGTACTCTTCCAATTTATTATCTGTCCTCTACCCGAAAAAAAAATGCTATTTCTTTTTATAAAACTGTTAGCTTAATACTAATACTAACACTGAATCCCTCCATAAGTTCCTCTAAAGATAATGTGGTAAACAGGCGTCCTTGTAAAGAGCTATCGGAGCTTCATTAAATCCCGGCGTGCAAAAAAATTTAAGGTTCGTAAAGTTGGTAAACCAGGGAAACGCATTTTAACATTCTAAATTTACGAAACAGAAAAAGAGACAAACTTTCTTTGAATTTTCAAATATAATTTAACTAATATTAACAAAAAATTAAAAAGAAATTTATATATATATTTTTTGAGCTTCACACTTAGGCTTAATAAAAATGAGAGTAAAGGCTTAGGTCGATTTTTATTCAGTCTTAATTTGATGCATTTGTAAACCGTAAATTTGATAAGAAGATGAATTAGTAGGCCATGACACTGATTTTTTTTTTTAATTAATTAAAGAATACCGTAGCGTGGGTCTCCCGTCGCCCCCCCCCCCATACGCATGGCAGACCCCCGCGGGCTACCGCGGGCTTCCTTCAACACCTGTGCCCAAAATTAAAGTTAATTCTTTTTTTTTTTAGCGTAGATAAATAATTCTGAGATAGGATTACCAACCATTCCGATACTAATTTTTTTATTGCTCCGTGATTTAATATAGACCCGAATTACCTAAGGAAAGGCGCTTCGGAGGGTAAATTCTGTGTGTAAAAGTTGTTTCATATAATCCCCTATTAGAAATTCTTCGAACATCGACAAATATGTCGGTATCAATTTTTTTTAGTTGAACGATATGTCAAATAAAACCAGGACTGATTCTACTTTGCTTATTATGAAGAATGAATTATTTGCGTCTGTATTGTTTTAATATAATATGAAATTGCGATTACTTACGGAACTGTCTCGAATAAAGGCATATTCGATGTAGTGATTAAACCATCTTCACGAATCATCTCAATAGAAAACTTGGCTTTCCTGTCCGGCTCGTCCAAACAAGGGAAAGCTCTTCTTGCGTCTGTTGGTTCGAATTGTGTGGTGGCAAGATTACTGAAACACAAAATACTTTTTCATCTATTTTTTCTTATCTCGATTTATAGAAGTACAATTTTCAGTATATTAATAGCTAAAAAACTTAAATTATAATATTTCTTTTATAGAAGAACCATTTGCAATGAATATAAAAAAAAATTTAACACAATTTTTATACACATATCTGCTAACGTAAATATCTAAATAAGATATTATCCATACTGGTTACAGCATTATTCTTACTACTACTACTACTACTACTACTACTACTACTACTACTACTACTACTACTACTACCACTACTACTACTACTGTTTTAGCTCACTTTTGTTTTCTCCTACTCATGCAGCTATTACTTACATTACTTTTCCAGAATCATCTTTATAACTCGATAAATAAAATCCTTTTAGTTGATCGTTGAGAAGTCCTTGGAAATGCAAACAAAAAATGTAAACCTTTCCTTTTTCTAATTTATTTTCGAGGGTGACAATATAGAATTCCTTGTTGGGAATAAATTCCTGACTCTTTATTCCAATTAATTGGGAAGGACTATCGACTAGATGAACCTGTTGGTAATATTTCAGTTAAAAAAGTAAACCTAATATACAGATGTTCATCGGATCAAAAATAGATGAAGCAACTTTAAAAATTCCACATTTTTACCTTATTTACTAATATTATTTGATTCAATTAGTTTATCTTTAAAAAATGTGAAATAGCTTTTATATATTTGCAATTTACTAGCAATTTATCTTATTTTATCCTTAAAAATTGTGAAGCAGTAGGTTTTATATAATTCTACATAGCTTTTTGATAGTAATTTACCGTATTATATTTATCATTAAGAAATGCGAAGCAAGTTTTTATATTTACAGTTTTTTTTTCTTAAGTAAAATAGATGAATCAACTTTACAATTTCCTTATTATTTTACCTTATTAATATTGTCTGATACAATTATTGTACTTTTTAAAAAAATGCGAAGCAACTTTTATATATTTACATGTAGTTTTTTATTAGCAATTTACCTTATTTTATTCTCAAAAATTCTGAAGCAGGTTTTATATAATTCTACAAAGCTTTTTCTTAGTAATTTATAGTATTTTATTTATCATTAACAAAGTTTTCTTTATTTACTAGTTATATTCATAAGTAATTTACCTTTGCCGTATCATTCTTTGTAATAATATCAGCGATGTGCATAGTAATCGTGTCTGTTTCATCTTTCACTTCAAAAGTAAACTCTATATAACCATTGAAGCTAAAATTGCCATTGATAAAGGGCTGGAGTCGAACCAAGTAATGGATGGGTGTCAAATGTCTTGGTAACCTAATCAGTACTATCCTGTATAAAGATACAAAGTCAGCAAATAATTATAACAAGTCTGTTTTACAATTTTGAATATTTATTTGTTTGCTTAATTTCATTTTTTTATTGTAAGGAAAAGACGTTAATATTAAAACATTGTTTTAACATCTCCTTTAAAAATTGTGATTTGATATTTAGTTCCCCTCCTAGTGCGATGTGAAATTTATATTAAAAAATCGAGGCATTTCTTTCTGTAAGCTTCGAAGTTTTGTGGGAGTAATGGAAGAAATATTTTTCCCAGAAAATCGAGGTTGGGTGGGTTATTCGTTATGGGAATTTTGAATTTTACAGAATTTCTGAAATAAGCTATCATTTAGGAGTAAATGCTTCTCAAAAAAGGTAAGATGCTAGTCTTCACTTCAATATTATTTTATAATTTTAATATTTAAAATTTTAATATTTAAAATATATTACACTGGAATTTAATATAAACGTCACTTCCTAACGAATTAAAGAAAAAATATATTCAATAACTTTAAGCAAGGACACATAATAATATTAGAAAGCTCAAATGCAGATTGTTCACTAAGACAAGTTTCAATAAATAATTTAAGGAACCTAACCTTTACATCTGAACTTCCTCTACATTTTTGAAAAGTTACCAATAACAGTACAAGTACGATGGAAAATATATCTTTCATTGCCATTATGCCCTGATAATATATATATATATAATATATATATATATATATAGTATATATAACTAAATTATGCAGACGTGTATATATATAATATATATAGTATAATATATTATAAATATAATATATATATATAT
>JABUQX010014720.1:47500-49682 GCA_015478945.1 Trachelipus rathkii
TTATATAAAATATATATATATATTTATATAATATATATATTTTTATATAATGATATATATATATATATTATAAGATATATAATATATATAATATATATACTATATTATTTTTATATATATATTATAATATAGATATATAGTATATATATTATAATATAATATATATATATTATACTATATATATATATATATATATCCAGTGACTCCCATGGTATATATAAAAAATTCTTTATGAAATTCACCTGAGTTATTTATTATGTACAAAGAAATTCATCCTAATATTAAAAGATTAAATCTAAATTAAAGACCGACTTTATTTCATAAGTTAAAGGCAGTGAAGAAAAGAAAAAAAGGAAAGTCTTCACAGACAAACCGTAATACGTACACGATATTACTGAGAACAGGCATGTCAAGCTTGGGGCTCTACACTGACAGAGATGGAAAGAGACTGTAATGGAAAGACTGATGTGAAACAAGTAGAATAGACAGCAAAACTTTCTTTACAAAAGCTGTAATGACGATGTCATAAACACACACAACTCAAAACCTTTTTGTTCTTAATACCCCCTAACCCGTGAGTGCTATGGTGTTTACTCATTTACTATCTCAATATTTTTGGTATTTTCAATTTTTTGTGATTCTTCCTTTGAGCAACACATTTCCCTCTTACTAAACAGTTAGCTCAAGCACCTTTTTGTTCTTAATAGCACCCGACCCGTGAGTGCTATGGTGTTTATTTCATTTTTATTACTTAATAATTTTTGAAATTCATTTTCTTTCGAACTTTGTTCTAGCCTCTTCTCATGTATTTCCTCTTTCTTGACAGAACAACGTTTCTAAGAGTTTGGTTGTTCTCAGTTGCCTTCAGAGTTTCTCATCACATCACTTGCCTGCTCTGAATAAGAGTGTTCTTCGCCCTTGTATGGAGTACGCTTTGCATATATGGAGAATTCACACAAATTGGCTTTCCAGTTCATAAGGTGGTTTATAAAGCTTTCCGAACTTGTCACTCTCTCTCTCTCTCTCATCTCTCGTCTCTCTTTCTCTCTCTCTCCTCTTGTCTCCTACTGTCTCTTTCTTCATCTCTCTCCTCTCTCTTCTCTCCCTTCTGTATTCTCTTCACTCTTCTCTCTTCTCTCTCTTCTCTCCTCTCTTCCAATTGTCGAAGTTGCTCTCCTTAAATTATCGCCATTACGATTAACATTTCTCTTCTGAAGAAGCTTGTCGCAGATTTTCCACGTCCTTCGAGAGGATCGTGAGGAAGGCTCTTATCACAACAGCTCAAATCCTTTCTCTAATAAACTCTCTGACCGCCAGACTGTAACCCTATGCTCCATCCTCATCATGTACTGCCGCTGGTAAAATCTGGAAAACTCTTTTTTTTTCTATTTCTTCATCGCTTCTTTGACTTGCATACGTTTTGAAACACCGTAGATGGTCATGGTTCCATTAAAACGGTAATATTTGACACTTTTTATTAATTCCTTTAAGTTATATAATATATATTATATTTTTATAGTATATAATATCATGTATATAATATATATATATATAATATATATATATATATATAATTATATATATATATATATATATATATTATATTATATATATATATATATAATATATATATTATATATATCTTCTAATCTGGTACTGTAACTAGTGAGGTTGTATTTCAATAATCTCACAAGCCTGCGTAGTTCCATAACATCGGAAGTTTACTGATCACAAAACTGGTATAATAATGAAATTTATTTAAGGTTAGGTAAAGTTAGGTTAGGTTATGGTTCTAGGATTAAGTATGTCCCTCGTAGTCACAGTAAGCAGTATCTCGTACAAAGATGCCGCATATAATATAAAATATATATTATTATATATAATATATATATATACTATATATTATATATTATATATATATATATTATTATATATATACTATATATATATATATTATTCAAGTATCGGTGATATATGACGGATATAGACCGAGTCGATGCGAAGGGCCGTTTACAGAGTTAAAAACGCTCGACGAAGCAGTAATAATATAGAAGGCAAGAATAAGGTAGATGTGATCGTGTAGTGGTATCGAGCTGCCGCGTAATTCCGAGTAAAAGGTACCGCGGACAAATAAGAGTAGCTCAAGACCACGCGGGTATCAGACCATATATATACCTTGTCC